>JAQFYB010001893.1:0-28491 GCA_034694085.1 Pogonognathellus longicornis
GAAATCCGAGTTTCCGTTCAAAAGTTATAGCGAAATGAGTGGAAAAAAACGGTGAAATGAGCATAGTACTGAACCCTAGCCTTAAGCGCCCTTGGGCGCTTTTCCAAACTCCCCTCTCTCAGAGGTGGGCGATTATTGGAGAGTGGTCGCTAATCCAAAAAACCACAAATTAAAAGTTGATTTGTCGCAGACCATTCTGAGTATCCCTGTATAGCTTTTGATAGGATGTACAGAGGTAAAAATAAGGGAAAAACATTAAAACAGCATGTTAGAAGTGATGAAGCGCATATTAAATGATTAAGGGTGGGCACTTAATAGAGAGTGGGCGCATTTCGAGTTCGGTTAACGATCGATTATCCAACTGAAATGATTTCATATGCTAATTCTCTACAAAATATCAGATAAAAACACTCTTTTGACTTGTGTAATATAGGGGACTTTTTATACCTCGGACGTAATTAAAATGTACATTATTTGTGATACACGAGGTAGACATTTTTTAAATTCAAATGATGGATTTATTTAACTTTAAAACGAGCTTTCAATAGTAATGTACACTCTTTTGGCTTGTTCGGACTCAAAATGGGTATTTGTAAAGTGGGCGACATATTCTGCAGCATGTAGTATAATCAAAGGTGGACGTACAATCGACTATATGCTAGTTAAGCAAATAGGAGGTTAGGCATGTAACCTCAGTTGCAGAAACAAGTACATTACAGATAGATATACTATCTGTAATGTACTTGTTTGTTAACTTATACTATCTGTATTAAATATACTGAGTACGTATATCTATGCTATACATGTATACGTTCTTATGTAGGAAAATAGTTATATGTATATGTGAAAGAATTAAAGAAAGCTTTATGTTATTGAAATTGAAATAAGAAGCGACTTGTTTAGTTATTTGAACCCTCATCTCCTCATCACAAAGATCAGACGGAGGAAGGAGAACGTGAAAGAAAGAGACGGAAAGGAATGGCAAAAAGAATGGCTACCTACTAGAGGTGGGAGTTATTATGTTCGAGCTGAGCCGGAATATTTACACGGTTTTCGAGTTCGAGCCGAATTCGAGCCAAGCCTTAATACGTTGATACGTTGATACCCAAATACGATAAGTTGATACCCAAATACGATAAGTTGATACCCAAATACGATAAGTTGATACCCAAATACGATAAGTTGATTACCAAATACGATAAGTTGATGCCCAAATACGATAAGTTGATTACCAAATACGATAAGTTGATACCCAAATACGATAAGTTGATACCCAAATACGATAAGTTGATACCCAAATACGATAAGTTGATACCCAAATACGATAAGTTGATACCCAAATACGATAAGTTGATACCCAAATACGATAAGTTGATACCCAAATACGATAAGTTGATACCCAAATACGATAAATTGATACCCAAATTAAATTTTGGGTAAAAATATTATACCTTAAACTAGATATGTAGATTAATAACTAGAATACCTACACTATTTTAACCCAGTTTAAGTTCAATTTAAAGGATTTTTTCCTATTATGTCGAGTTCGAAGCCGATTTCGAGCCGGAAATTTTCAAATTTTCGAGCCGGAAATTTTCGAGCCGGAAATTTTCGAGCCGGAAATTTTTGAGCCGAGTTCTAGCCGAGACTGAAAAAATCTGTTCCTTGCCACCTCTACTACCTACTACATAGTATACTAGCACTTACGCATTTCTTTGTGATAAAAACCAAGAACTGAAATGAATTGAATCTTCTCGTGTCCTAGAAGCTTCTACATATCGCAGTTTAGGTATCTTCTGTAAGATATAGTAGTATGTTAGTAAAATGCGTCTTTCTCTAATATATTTGTGGCTGGTAGTTAGTAGAATGAGTGAGTGCAAAAAAGGTATATTTATTAGCAACGTATATATAGCTGGTAATTTGTAGAGTTATGTGTTATGTAGCCTGTACGTAGTTTTGTATGGTTAGGTAAATGGATTTGGTTTTTGATTGTGGGAGACGAAGCGAGTGGAGTGGAGTGAATGGGCGAAGAATATTTGAGACGAAGCCACTAAAAGCGAGGCGAAATGGAGAGAATAATAGAAGAGACGGAACGAGACAAGACAACAGACAAGCAGAACAATGAAAGCTTTGTGTTTGATTTAACGAGTGATCCAATTCTCGTTCTTTGCTAATTATCCAATTAATTAGCAAACCATTAGGAATTTCGAGTAAGAATCTCATTGCTGACACGAACAAAGTGTGAACATTAATTAAGAAATTCCACATTCAGCATTACACTACTTCGTTTTCGTCGACTCATTTAAATTAAGAGTAGAAAAAGTGTTTTCCAATTCCAACAAATTACAACTCTTCCGTCAGTGACAGGCAAAATGGGCAAAGGAATAGGAAGGAGGATAAATAAGAAAAATTAGTCGAAGTGTGCAAAAACCTGGTTTCCTGTTGGAGATGAATGAGGCGAGTGTTGTGTGAGTGAGGCGGGGAGTTGGAAGTGTCGGAGGGTTGGTGGTACACATGTTGCCATTGCAATTGCCTTTGCAGTGCCACGATGAAAAGAGATAGGAGTCGGAGGAGCGGTTGTTGTAGTGGGATAGGAAAGCAGTTGAGCCCTGAGCTTACACACTTAGTGGAACATATAAGAGAGCTCAAGATACAATGGCTGTGCTCATAACTATAACTATAAATGTCTCCGGTTACGAGATGGAATGGATATCACGATATGATCATATTCCAAGGCACAGCAACCAACCAAACACCCAGTTCCAGTTGGACTTCCAAGACTCAGTTGACTGGATTGCCGGCTAGAATGGGCTCTTAGATGATACGTTATGTGATGTGATGTTACGTTGCTTTATGTTACTCCTTCCAATGTATCTTAGCACAAAACTCTATTACAACTCTCCACCTATAGCCACATACACCATACACCCTGCACGGAAACATTAGACTATATTCTTGACTCTGCATTAAATGTCTTATGTGCTAGGCTATTGCTGTGATACGTGCAATATTTCGTTTGTGTGTGCAAAGTAAATAAGGAGACAGCAAGAATCTGTTCGTCTAGACTCTCTTTCGCAAGAAGCTATTGTCTATCTGAATTTTTATCCTAAACCGTTTGATTTGATTCATTCCTGTCGTTTGCATTGAAATCTGACATTTGCTATACATTCGCTATGCTCAATTTCCCCTATAAAATCTTTTCTCAGTACGTGTCTTATGGAAAACCTCCGGTTGTAAGTAATATATTTTCGAGTGCACATACACACATCCCAGTAGCAGACACATAGACACTCAGCCAATTTTTGTAGTAGGATAAGTAAGTGATCCCACATATGTCCATGAAACTGTATTCGTACTCTGCAGTGAAGAAAAGTAAATAATCGAATGTCTTTTTCAAAAGGAAATGGCTATTTTCCCATAGACTATTCATTATTATGCATGATTACTTCAGCATAGAAGTTTTTAAAGTGCCCAACTTTATTATCCATATGAAAATATTACGCTTTTGCCATTCGGCTTATGACAACGAAAGACGTTGAGCAAAGGCCTTGTTTGCCTATGGGTGGAAAGTGTGCTGGATATTATTTAGGTACTATTATTATTGCCATTTTTCCAATTCACTTGCCATTATATGGTGCGTAATAATAATAGTGATAACTGATAATAGTACGGGAAGAAAAGTTCAGAGCAACACCATCACTAATTTCAAGTAATTTCATATAATAGCACTTATCTGCATTATTGCACTATGAGACTAACTATTAAGAGCATAGCAGTTGTGTTTATAAATTGCTGTGGATCCTGTTGAACCAAATATTATATTAGCTGTTCTGCCTGGTTGTAATTTTTCAATGGGGAAGCAAAGCAATAATGGTAAAGCGAGTGAGCATTAGAGCGAGTACAGTGACTAAAGCGTTGTAATTTTAATTAGACAATTAGGAAATAAGAGGACTCCATAATAATAAATGTATGTGATTATTACGGGAGAGAAGAAAGGCGACGCTGGGAGTAAAGTGAATTACAGCAAAGTAAATTGGAAGAGCACTCGGAAATTTTTTGTTTGCTTTTCACAATAGAATGGTTTGTCTGCTCTGGTTACTTTTCTGCTACTACAGTTTTCTGGATGAAATGAAATAACTCCACTTTTCCACATGCAGGCAAACCCTTGGATTGCGACAAAGTGAAACACTCTGTGTTAACCAACGTGTATGAATAGAGTTAGTAGAGTACACATCATACGCAGTACGCACGTTAGACATTCTTTTCTCTACAACGTGTACGTTTCAGAGATCGTCAACAGAAACTAGCACACTACTGTGCAAAATGTTTACTTTTTATGTATACTTTTACTTATTGCATATACCTAGGTACGATAGGTATATAATGTCTACATAGATACGATCTGATGCTTCTTTTATTATTAATGTGCAGTATATGTATACATGTATGTATAGGGACTCAGAGAGAAAAGGAGCAAACAAAAGAAAGTTATTATATTTTTGCAGTGCCTTCTTTTTTAATCGGCTGTTTTATTTGAACAACTGTCTGCCTGTCTTTGTTGAGTTGTATTGTTTGGAGTGTCGCAAGGCATTTTATTTATTTGCAACTTGAACTCGTCTTCACAGCAGGTAGTCCTTTGCTTCAATGCTGCAACTGGAGCTGCTACCCTCTTTGCAATTTTATCCTTTCGTCACAATTCTCCCTTCTTTTGTCAGCGATGAGCGTCGGCTGTGCTGTTTGTATCATTGTGTGCAATGAGTACACAAGCGTAGAGAAAGATTCTAAACTCTTTTAGTACATAGTGCTAAAAATAGTGCTAGTATAAACTAGTAGGAGGAAAGATGAGAAAAGGGAAAAAAAGAAATCCGGGCGGACACAGATGGCTAAGTGAAATGAGCAGAAGAGAAGGAGATGATAGAAAGGGCAAATGAGTGAGTTGAGATCAAAGAGATGTGAAAGTCTCTTTCCAAAGAGACCTTTTTCTCATCGAATTCCTAAGTACTTAAAGGACTCCTATTAATGTACCTCCTATAATACTCTTCTACATCTTATACAATACGGTGGAAAGGTATGTACAGTTTCCAATACAGGCTTTTAATTTAAATTCTTAAACAACACAACGAGAGAAATACTTGTTCACGTATTAGGGACGTTAATGGGGCAGACTTTCTTCAACCCCTGCCCCACGCTAGTTTTTTTACCAGCCTTTTAAGCCCAAACCTTAAATTCAGGTCAAATATATTTAAACCCATAACCATAAACTACAAGGTGATATAGAACACCAAACCAAACACAAATAAGCTAAAAATTGACCTTGAGGTCCTTAACTGAATGACAGCACTGTAAATGACTATCTTTAAAATTGCAATCAGTCAGAATTTACAAAGTTAATGGTTACCGATGTTTATTTGATTGTGCGTCAAAAACACGAAATAGGTTGGTACTAGGTACCTGTCGGTTTCATAAACTAACTTTTTCAATCCTACCCCGAGCTTTTGAGAGGTCAACGTCAACCCCATGTAAACTCTTTGGTTGCTGTTAATCCTAGGACTATGATTGACATCTCTAATAAGTATGTATTAAGTAAGGATGAGGGTATTCACAGATGTAGAGCAAAAGAAATTGCTCTGCGTGATGTGTCCCTTTGAATTTTAAAGGAGACATTCATATACATTTTTAACGTAATGGAATATTCGTTTAAATTATATCGGAATGAGTACGGAATATGTTGCATTTTAGAGTTCTAGTTTCTATTCACAGCTCAAGGTGACGAGTGTAGAAGAATCAGTAATTAGAAAAGAAACTCATCGCTTGATGAACCTTTGCCAATTCAATTATTTACTGGAATTACACATTCGTCTGTTGTACACATAATATCGAGTTAATTGAGTACCTCACTACTGTGGATATTTTAAAATATGTTGTACCACATAGTTGCGTGTTGAAATGAAATTGAAAATGCACACTTTTCACAAACAATTTCTCCCATTTATATAACGTGTGTGCTGTGTGCACATGTTTGTGTTAGTTAAATACATACGCAAGAATTTCGGCTAAACACGTTGTATCCTCGTTTACACATTTATAAGTACCAGGTGAATTGGCAGGAAATTAATGTTTCTTTCAAAAATGGAGAAACCAGTCTGTTTTCTAACTTAATTTTTTGTGTAGACTCACTGAATCGGCATATTAGTAACATTCTGTGTGCCCTTATTATTTAGGTATAAAGGATTGTACCCATTTATTGTGCAACGTAGCACGAATATGTACACAACAACTATTTGTACATTAGGTAGCTTTCGTTTTCCCAATATGCTTTGGGCTTCAATTATCAATCGCATCGTTGCAACTGAGTTTATGTGACGCTATGAGAGGAGCATCCCTCTGGAAATATAGTTTGGAAATAGGGCAAGCACTAAAGTTTTGAGTCTGAAGTTATTTTGACGGCATTTTGTCCGATGAAATGGCATCGATTTTGAAACGACAGCGCTTTGTGTCGCCTCTTCCTCCTCATACTGTCTCAAATTTGAGGACAATGTAATTGTATTAGTCGAATTAAACCGGAAAGTAACACAGGAGCGACTTTTGCTATTGTCTTATTCTTTGTCCTTTATTTTAATGTTCTAAAAAGTTGCCCTCACGGCACTGACTCTCAGACTGAGAGTAAAAGTACACTGTTAAAGAAATGAACTGTAATAATAGTCAGCAACAATGTCCTTATTTCTTTTTTGGTTGCAGTTGTAATGATGCCAATAATAAAAGCATGTCCTCTTTCTCTATCTTCTTCCCACATACGGATGCAGCAACATATCTATACTCTGCCTTACTTTCTACAAACACTACCATACACCATACTTATTCTTGATTCCTTGTCCAGTTCAACAAGAAATGCTTTGAGCACCAACTACTATATGCATGTCTTCACTATTATCTATAAGTATAAACACAGTGCATCCATGTACGACACGTAGAGGTAGTTATTGCCAAGCGTTGGTTGGGATCCCAACTTTTTCTTGGGTTATTACTACTCAAAGTTTGGATGGATTTTTAGAAAATCAGTCATAGTTGTTTAGCAGACGAGTTGAAAGAGCGTCTGTATCTGTAATGATAAGAGAGAAGGTAAAAGAGTAATGGGATGGCGGATGGCTTGTAGTTTTAGCGTGTAGGACCTGACTGCACACAGTGAGCTCGAAATAATGTGGTGGTAGTGTTAGATGGGGAATGGGAGAAGGAGAGGGTAAGACACGAATAACACAAGCAGCTATTACATTTAAGAGTATTCAAGTGAAGCTGAGCAAAGGCTGAGACGTAGATTGTATGATGTGGAAGTGGAAAGAGAAGACTGTGTCTGTATGTGTAAAGTAAACTGTGCAACTAGTCTTAACTCATCTGAGTCAAGTGGAGAAAGTTGGGATGAGGTTCAAAGTAATAGTGCCGTAGTCGCACTATACAAGTGCTGGATGTAACTCAAGCACTAACTAGTACTAGGAGTAGTAAAAACAAGTAAGTAGAAGAGTAGTGTGCCAACACTGCAAAATGCGCGATGGTTTTTGAAAGAGAGAAACATGTCTGTCTTTAGAGAAAGAGGGAAATTGTGTACGGAGGAGTTGTGATGTGAGTTAGGGAAGAAAAGACCTTGAGATGATGGAATTAGAGAATGATGATAGTGCGCTAAACTAAAAAAGACAAGAAAAGCACGAGCATGGAAAAGAAGCTTCAACTTGGATTAGCTCACTTTGCTAAAAGTAGGCTAGTGTAATGTTCTTTATGAACGCAGAGGGAGAGAAGACGCTCCAGCATATTCATTGAGACACCAGAACAGTTTGTGGTATGCACTCTTCGTACACACCAACACTTAACATATAATACCCCTTGCAATACTAATACCGTCCCTATGCATAAAACCTAGATTCTATACCTACATAGCTATTCTTCCCACTTCCCTATACTATACATCAAGTAGTTATTTGGAATTCGTTTCCAGAAAGTAAATTAAGCCTTCAAACATGCAGATATATGCATTATACATCTCTAGAGTAGCTACCTATTCTCAACTAGGCTACCAATTTTCTACCAGTAATATTATCATGCGAGATTTGACTTTTGCTATACGTCTAAGTTTGAACGTCTAAGGTTTTCATACACTTGCATGTTTAGTCAGATAAATCACTTCTGTGTGCACACTCACACCCAATTAGATTATCTATGCATTTGTTAGCACAAAGAGAAAATGGGCTTATGGACATAGCTGCATACAACCAGGATTAACTGACGTGCTGAACACGTGGATGAATTACATAAATAAATAAATGCATCATGCCCATGACATAAAAATATCTTATATTTACAAGTCATTCATTACAGTTGCTATAAAAGAGCTGCCAAGGTGAAAGCACTTGCTCTCATGAATTTAACATGTATATCCTGATAAATGATGAGCTACATAATTCATTGTATTAATTAACTGCAAAAACACTTTTTGGGTTGACCTAGTGCACAGAATTTTTTTCGTCCTCTGTATAGCAGTTTGAAGGTAAATATTGTGGTACCTGGGTGAGAAGTATGAGCAAGATAAGACGGACGGCTGAAACTGTTTTTTTGTCAGTGATGATTCAGTGGTGGAAATAGAAGAAAATCTCAAAGAAGGTAAACAATTGCAAATTGTGCATGAGGGAAATGGGAAACTGTGAGAGTTTTGAGAGCACCTTTGTTGGTAATAGTAGGTCAAAGTAAGAAAGTTGTTCCTTTTTTAGTTGAACATTAAAGATGAGGAAAGAGAAGAACATAATTTCATTGGTGGTTGCCTAACCTCCAACTGTCTCGACTAGGTCCTTCCTGAGTATGTTCTTTCATTCCGCAGTCCGAGCTTAATGAAGATTTCCTATCAGAAAGAGACTCGTGAAGGTTGTGAGCTACTCTCTGAGTAATTTTCATTAAAGTTAAAGGCTGTGTTTAGTGAGACGATGAGGAGGGGAGGAGGACAAGAGACGATTGTGTAAAGAAAAAGGAAAAAGTGCTTTTCTCTCTCGGCATTGCTCTCGATATGTTTTCCTGCTCATTGACTAAGTTCTTTACTTTGGGTTAACTTCAGTCTTCCTTCTACACTCTCTCCTCCTCAACCCACTTATCAGCTCTTCGTCTACACTTTCAGTTTTTTAGTTCACCGTTATGTTGTGTTGTGTCCCTTTCCACAGTAGGTACGACATAACCACCACTTCAACCTAAACACACTCACAGTTTTCTGCAACTTGCCAACATACAAAGAAACTACACCACAACAACAACTAGGATGCAGTGTGGGGATAGTTTCGAGGTTTGTTGGATTGAATGGCTATGTTCATGTTCCTAGTATGTATTTGTATCTTGTATGTAAGCAGTTTAAGTGTTACGGGGCATGTTTTGCTGATTTCAACGTTACTTTGTGGCGTTCATTGCAAATAGTGTGGAGGGAAGGGCAAGGGAGGGTAGAGTGTGTAAAATACATGTTGAGTAAAAAGTCTGGGTGGAAAGAGAGAAGACGAGTTGTGTGTGAAATTTTTCCAATTTCGTTTGCAATCCTTCTATGTCTTTTTTACATTATTATGTTCAACTTGTGCTTGTAGTTACGACTGTATACTCATATTATTGTGCTAGACGTGTAGTGTATTAATATACGAGAGTGTAGCTACGTACAGTGTAGCATATATGGAGCATACATGTGTATATCTACAGTAGGTGTGTGTAGACAGAGTATATGTGTGGATGTAGAACCAACAGTTGAAACAGAAGAATGAAAGCTCTTAGCACTTGTCTGTGGAGCAGAGTAATTTTTAGATATTGCGTTGTCTTGAAAAACTTTCTTTTCGTTAACTCACTTCGGTTCACTCAATTGGTCTCAAAGTTAAGTTCTCATTCTGCACTGCTTTACTTTCCCTGTGTGTGTCCTTTCTTTCCACTCAAAGAAGACATTTCTCTCAGACTTTCGTTTCTCGCTCCCTCACTCACTCACACACAGACACACATGCGGTATACTTGTTACTGTTACTAGTATATGTACTCCACACGGGGATAGAATGTAAAGAAATGTTTCAACGTAATTTATTAACATAAATTAAATCTGTGAATGGGAAATGCTCCGTATGACATCTTAAGTAAATTGCATTTTCAAGGAAATTTCAAATCATTCATTTTCTCATGAGAACTTCACTAAATGCATTCAACATCCTTCCCTATTTTTTATGTTCAAAATGTTGTAGCATCGCCACTCTAGGAAACATTTTTCACTACTTTCTCCTTCTGCGAGGTGAACTAAGTATTTCCATAAAAAATCTTTTTAACTAGAACAGTCCTTGTAGACTCCTTGTACATAATATAAGTAATAAGTTAATAAGTAACCGTAACAAAAGTTTTTCTCCTACGCTCGAGTTGCGTCTGCACACACCATAGCCATAATTGAATTTAATTGAATGCTTGTTTCTTCCGATAAGACTCTTCTTCATCGTTTCTTTTCTTTTGCTCAACCTTTCTTTTGATTCTGAGAAATATGAATGGAGGTTAGACTGATACTGCACAAGGTAAAGTGCTATATAATAATAAAAATCGTAATTTCTATCATGGATCCAGCTATTGTGTATAAGAGAACACCCAGTGAACCAATTTCCGTGTATTATGTAATAAGGAGTTGAGCATCTATCGTTTTTCACTCGTTATCGGGATGCGGGGATGATGCTGAGTGAGGTGTGAAAAGAGAAAAGCAAGTTGGAGATTTAGTGGGCTGCTATTATACTTTCTACTTTACTGTTATATCTCCATCAACCCGCAGCTGTGGTTCAGTTGATAATATCTTGAGTGTATAAATAGAAAGAGGGAAGATAATTCGGATAGGAAAGGTAGGAGTGTCTGTGTGCTTTGCAGACAACGATACATAACTAACGTTCGTAGTGCAACTAAGTAAAAGGGCGAAGTGGAACTGATATCTTTGTAGTATGAGCTCTTCCTATACGCATTAACATTTCAACACAATCAGGAGAAAAGCATCTTTGGTTGTGAGTGTGAGGGTCTGTGGGGAAAATATGAAGGTATAATGTGTGTTGTATGAAAGAGGCTTAGTTGCTATGGCTGGAGTATAGTGGTCTGAGTGGAGGAAGAGATAAAAATGTGTATTAGATTTCAGTAAAGAACAAGGTGAATCACTATTCAACCCACATAAAGATTTGGCCATAAGAAAAAGAAAGGAAGACGGCTGTCAAGTAAATAAGAAGAAAAGAGGAAATAGTATGAATATCTTGACATCAAGTGCTGCCACTTCAGCTCACTGCTCAACATCCAACCCAGTTATCTTTCCGTCTGGCTCGAGTTGCCATACGACACCACAGCCTTCGTCTAAAAGAAAGAGCAAGCTGATTTCATCATCCTTTCTATTCGCAGCTCCAGAAAGCAATATAAATTCTTATTTATGTGAACACCAAATGAAGCCAAAGTTCTGTTGTTGCGTAGCCTTTTATTATTCAAGTGTTTATATTTCATCCTAGGTATATATTTCTACATATTACATCCACAGTCGGAATACACAGATAGTCTCTATGCTGCATACATGCAATATTGCGTTTGTTACAGTATCAGTATATGTAGAACAATCTGATTATAAATACTGTATTTCTATTATATAGAGAGCATGATGTTTCATACAAAGTATAGCATAAATAAAAAATAGAAAGCATTCTTTGGTGTTCTCCAACAATAATAAGCCAATTTATGCTCTCGAATTTCCATAAAACCGTCGAGGGAGAAAATATTTCTCAAAAAACTATTCCAGCCATATTTAAAATCAAAGATATTACTTTTAGCATAAAAGGAAGCTTAGATTTAAACCTGGAAAGAGTTGGACACGTTGCAGTGTGTGTGTAGTAAACCTGAAATTCGAAGAAAGGAGCTGTGGTTGTGAAAAGACAAAGGTCAGAGTTCCTCAAAGTTACTTAAGAATTGTAGAACCTGAACTTACAGCAGCCACAGGGTACAACCTTGTGTCATAGCAAAAGCTTTTCCGTGAAAAATGATCTAGAACGCAGATTGATGTCACTCATCTCCAGTTACTTTTAGATAATTAGGACACGTTCGTTAGGGATTCTGCTGTGCTTAGTGTGGCTGATAATATTACACTTTCATTTATGAAATGATTTTCGCTTCATGGTGAGTTACACCCAATGGATATACGGTTGCAAATTAATTTATGTATTTGAGGAGCATGTGTGTGTATGAAGTGTACGTGAAAGATGTGTTATTTTGTGGACTATGACGAGAGTATCTCCAACATGTGATTAAACCACTACTATTACCACACACACTGATATTCACTTTTCCCATGGAACCACAAATGCCATAGTTGCGAAAATGATGTGGCGAAATGTGGTTTCATTAGGAGCACAATGGCTTTTGCAAACGAAAAGAATTTCCCACACACAGATACATACAGACATGGCACATATTAAAGTACTTGTATTGTATTGTGTCGTTAAGCCTGCTTTCTCCAAGTTGCTGTACATTTTATTCTTGATGAGTTCCCTAGCGTCCGTTCAAATCAGTGCTGAGGAATCTGTCGAGCATTACATCACATTCTGCAAATCTGACAATTTTTACTTGCCAGAGTATGTCACTTGAGTTTATGCTTAGTTAGGCTAAAGCGCTTACCACTCCTCAAGGTTAAAAATCACTACATCATATTAAGACTTCATATTACGTCATGTGTAGAAATTTATGCCCCAATGCTTGCCAACATAATCTAAAAAGCACGCACCTATTCTCACATTGTATTGTCACTATATTATTGAACCCCTTTATTCATAATTCCATTACTGTATCTCAACCATTTGTGACACAACAATATTTTACATAGAAGAAATTTTGGTAATACTAGAACTTAACTTATACCGTGACTGAAGAGTTCAACCACATGAAAACCTCCTGAATAAATGCACATAGTCTACATCAATAGATAGGCAGTATAAATATTTTCAGTTGTCTATGTCCCCCTAGTCCCTACAGTTCCAAACGCAGAATTTTGTTTCCTGTACTATGTACTATTTTTATACTTGGGAGCAGCAGACAGTTTTTAAATCAAGATTCAAGATAAATAAATTAGATTCAGTAATCTTTAAAATTGAACTCTTGATTATAATATTTACATTACATTACACATTCATATTGATATTAAAATATTGAAAAGTGGCCACTAGAAAAGACGTTATAGCTGTTTCTAATTTATGTCTGCTGCTGCATATCAGAAATATTGAAAAGCACATTGAATTTATGTTGGGATGGATGCGGAGGGTATTTGTGATTGGAATGAGGTTTAATAAAAGAGATGAGTGTGTAGAATTTGAATGTGGGAGTAATGGGTGCGCGGACAGCTGGTTTGTCATCTGTCCATTGCTGCTCTTTCATCAAGAGTGGTTATTCATAATGCAAGGGCGAAGGACGGGACGCGGAGAAATACGGGAGATGTAATCTAACTGATGCGATGTGACTGAACTCGACCGAATTTGAAGTGAGCAAATCCTCCAGCCGAAGAGTACAAGACATGAATGAGCATGAGGACATGACTTTTATAGATATAGGCCTTGATGAGCTTGCTGTTGACTATCACTCACTTTACTTACGTGTCGCCTCGACTCTCTGCCTGTCTCTGCCCTCCAAAATGTATATTATTCCCCATATCTCTCCATCTGTATGCATTAAGCCTTTCCTCCTTTCTCTTTCCATCCACCCAGCAAATTCAAACAGTTCTCCTAGATATATATGTGTGTATTTTATTTATTTATTTGGTTTGTATTTCAATGGCATATAGGGCAGATCCTATCTTAGTGTACGCGACGGAAAAGAGGAGCTGAAACACGGATGCTGTGCAAATATGGTGTTGGTTCTCGTAGTTTAGTGTGTGGGGATATGGTATGTGGATGTGGTGCAGATATAAAGAACTAACTAAGCAGATCGGGTATTATTGTATGGGTGAAGTCTTGAAGCTGAGTGACTGGGCCGTATGTTAGTTATGTGGAGTGATGTTACCCTCAGCCATTTTCCTTTGTGTGGTGCTGCTGTGTTATGCTGTTGCTATTTGCAAATCAGATTGCGGACGTGACGCCAAAAACGCTTTCAGAGCAAATCTTGTTGTTTTGTCACACACGAGGTAGTACGTCTCTCTAACGGAACACCGCTACTTTTCACTCCTTTCTTTCTTTCTCCAAACAAATTCAACTCCTTTCTCCTCAGTCTCTCCACTGAAAAATGTCGAGAAGATTTCAGTCAAGTCAAGACAACTCCTTGTCTTGTTTTATTTTCGGAGCTCTCCTGGATCTGTCCCTTTGTATTAAAAGCTTTCCCTGTGTGTATTTGTGTTTCTACAGTCTAATGTGTAGGTATCTCTCCCGTGTTTATTTCTACTATGTCGACATGACAAGGCTATGCACATATGGAATAGTGTCTGGAGCAGTAAGGAGCGACGAGTCTATATCTGTTCTTCATGCTTAGCAAGATGTCTAAAAGGCTACATGTTATATATAGTATTCTAAATCAGGTCAAATAACCAAAATTCCTTCTTCCCTGTCAACTTTGGCTGAGTTGGAGAAGATTTTGTTTTCTTCCAATTTGTGTTCATCTTCTCAATTCAGTCGTTAGTACATTTATTGTCCTCAACTTTTTCTTGTTTGCATGGGATTTGTTTGTAATAATTAAGCTTTTCTATTATGAATTCTTGTCTCTTCTGAAAACCAAAATAGCAAACAATAACAATCCGTCTTATAAAAACTAAAAAAGAAATAACACTGAAATAACATTGTGTTTTCTTGTTTTGTCTTGTAACTACAAAAATACACTCGCATTGG
The DNA here is from genome assembly GCA_034694085.1 of Pogonognathellus longicornis. NCBI lineage: Eukaryota > Metazoa > Arthropoda > Collembola > Entomobryomorpha > Tomoceridae > Pogonognathellus > Pogonognathellus longicornis. The sequence continues at coordinate 14,856 of JAQFYB010001893.1, forward strand.
AATGCAATAATTAAAAGTAAGGATACAAAATTTGTAAGCTCTGAGCGAACCAATACTTATCAGTCATTCACATCTTTACCTGGAGAATAATTAGTGCATTATCATTCGCCAATGCAACGGTACATGCCAATTTCTTCATTCATTACTTATATTTTGAATACTAGCAACAGTCTTCTTACTGTTCTCAGGGAGTTTCTGGTTTGCACGAGAATGCAAATGGATTTTGTCTGTGTTGATTTTATTTTATTCATATCTGGAAACTGTGTTTAGTATTTATGGTGTTAACTGATACACGAACAAGCACACAACTCGTCTTCATAAGCCTTGCTTGAGGTTGAGATTGGGACCAGCAAAAATAGAATGTAGCAGCTGAGTCAAGTGAACAAAAATCACAGAGTTGTGTGTTTAGCCTATATCTGTATTATGTATTTGTATGTTGTGTACGTAAGACAATGCCTTGTTCCCGTCTGCTATTTTATTCTCTTTGTTATTTCATTTAAAGCATTTTTGGCTTGGCTTTCCCGGACATAGCTGGAGAAAGTATTGCGTGTGAGGAAGCATATGTTGATCCTTAGTTTCTTTTCTGCTTCATATATGTTTTGTATGCTCTACTTGCTTGTTTCATGATTTTCAATAAGCTGTTCCACATACATCCGCGGTACAAGTATTATCCATATTTTACCTTCCACTCTGAGCCTAAAAAGCATCTAAGTTAAACAAACCACTAAAGTTTGCACAGTTGTTGCGTAATGCGGACAGTAAGTTCAAATCAAAATCATAAAAGTATGAAGGTATGCTGAAAGTGCTTTTGTACTTTTGCAAAATACGAGACAACACATGGAAACATCCGCAATTCTCGATAAAAACAGTTTTGATATATGAACTAGATGCATACGAAAAGCGGCATGGTTCCTTCTTTTTTGGTTCACTCAAATCGTAAACAGTAAGTCGTGACATATGTATAAGCTGAATGTCTGAAAAGACTCTGCACAATATTCTGCCTTAGTTAATGCTACAGCTGTACATTACGTCTTCTTTATATTCAACCTACACTCTCCAAATTTGCTTTCATAGCTATATACAGGTAAAAATCAGTGGTAGTAATACATGCGAGTATACAGTATACGTATACCTGAAATGGGAGGTTTCATTCTTTTATACATAAATATATCGTGTTTTGCATTACCTGTAAAACACGGACTTAATAGAAAATGAGTTTGGTGCATCAATAATTCAGTGATTTTGTGATGTTTCACTTTATGCGATTATTAATGAGTAGTTGGTTGTTGAACGTTATTAAGCTAATGTAAAGGAAGGCAGCAAATAATTTAGTTAGTCTTGTGTTTTTGCGTGGTAAGCCCTTGAGTTGGGGCGGGTGTATTTTTAGGACTGGAGAAAGTGTATGCCAAATGCAAAGATATGAGAATGCCCAGACGCCATAAATCCATATTTGTTTTTGATTTGAGGAGAGAGTGTTTTCGTGTTTTATGCATTTGATGGGCTTTTATTTGTTCTGATTTAGTTCATCTTGTTTGTCTATTGCAGAGCCTAATACTACCATTATGGGCGCTCCTGAGATGTACATCAATCGAGGGAGCACAATAAATCTCACCTGTATCGTGGAACACAGTCCCGAACCCCCAGCCAATATTTTATGGACTCACAACAATCAGGTATGCTTTCTGTACTCGTTTTTCCAATCCAACTGGTAGCTCAGGCAAAAACAGAACAAACGAGAAGCACACTCGCAGAGTGTGCCCGCCACAAGGAACTCTCTGAAGTAGAGTCTCCACAGTCTTTGGGCAATAAAAGGAGATGTTTTTCTTTCACCATTTACGTGAAATATGTATAGTGAAAGGAGAGAGTGATATACATATGTACACTACTAGCATAGAGATCCTCTTCTATGTGCATTGCAAAGGACACATGCACTCATCTGCACATGACTCGGCTACATGTATGTATATAGCTATAGTTTATTGCTAATGTAGCTGTGGCTGTGTGTAGGAGAGTGAGCTGAGTATAGGATGATAATGGCACGTAGTTTTATGGTCGTCAGGTTAGATGCACGATGTTATATAGTTGGAGAGAGTTGGGAGGAAGGGAGAAGAGTGAGTAAAGTAGAGCAAAGCAAGCCTTGGTAATGTGATAGTATTTCTCTAAAGTAATTTCGTTGACATTCGTTCATAGACCGAGCTCAAGATACTAGAAAGTGATTAAATTATTATATAAAGATAAAGAGCTTTCTATAGGAGAAACAGAGAGGGAGTCAAACGAGAATAGAAAGGAAATGATTGGAAATAAATTCGAAAATCTATTATTTGTGGAAATGAATGAACTAAGTATTTCTAAGGTCAAAGTAAGAAAGAAAAGGGAAGATTAGATTTTGTCTTTCCATCCTCTTCTTTCCGACTCGACTCATCTCTCCCACTCTCCAAACCCAACCAACCAGTGTAGCTTATTCCAACTTGTATTCCGTGTGTATGTGTCTGTGTCCCACAATATTACTATTACTATTTCGATATCACAATCTCCTCTCTTTCGTCTCTTTCCGTGAGAAGGACTTGAGTGTAGTTTCAGAAGATAACTTAAGTTAGTTGCTTTGTTTCCTTGTGCCGACCAAAAAGAATTGGTTTGAAGATCATGAGGATTGGTTTTCCAGAAAAATAAAAGAACTTGATTGTGAAGACTAAAAGGAAATCTTCGTGCTTTGCTTGGTTTCGTGCTAGGACGATTTTTCGAATTCGAAATCCAAGCTGGCGCATTTAGTAGCCTCATCCTCTTGTATACACACACGAAATGCAGGGGATTACACTTCTCCTATCAAGCCATTATTGAGTATTTCTTTCTCTGCTACCTCTCCTACCTTCCGTATAATACACAGACTCTTTATTTGTTACACAAACTTACTTTCAAAACTAGCACACTCTTTTAGTCGCTGTAGGACAGCAAAAAATGCTCTTTAGTCTTTAGTCCCACTTTCAGAGTTATGTAATAATAGCCTCAATAATCAAAGCTTTCCTTCTTTGGCCCTATCTCAGATCAGCTTTAGATTAAATCACAAAATACGCACCAGTCCAAAATCAATTCGTTTTCAGCTCTATTTATTACAACTAATGTTATTCCCTTCAATCCTTATTTTTTACTCCAAATGCATTTTCAAAGGATTTCGATAATATTATAGCGTCTTGGTACATTCATACATAATAGTGTGTTCAGGTATAGATGGTCTGTTAGCCGCAATATTTATTAGGTAATTGAGTTATTGGAATTGGAACCATTATAAGTGTAACAAGACGCTATAATATATGACAAGAAGACCTGGCAGAAGCAGTGGACTCTGTATTTCAGGTAGGGTGACTATGATTCACTGTGGACGTTGGTTAGTTAAGTATCAGACTTTCATTGTCTTTTTTCTTCTTTTCGATAGTAGATTAGGTACAGTATTTTAATAATATTAGTGTTTTTTCTATCCTTATTAATAAAACGAAGTCAGATTCAGGGGTGTAGCAATCTATAGACACAGTGATAAGTTTGAGATTCTGCTGGTATGCTTAACGTCAGGGGTTACTAAATGAATGAGACATATCTCATAATAGGTTTCAATGACATGGTGTTAAAACAATAAAAATATTTGAATAATAGCATCGTATTTCGTATTCTGCGATGAAACTGTCAGTATGAGACAAGTAAGTGGTGCAGGGTGGTTTAAAATGAAGCTGCTGCCTGGTTAAGTAGGATTTGATCACAAGTGAGGGCAAAGTACAGAGTATAGGCGATACTATTACAGCTGATTGGATTGTCAGAGAGTTGAGGAATGCTAAACAATGTGGTTGCACATGTGAATTGTATGGTTTGGGGGAGAGGAGTTATTTGATGGTATGTAGTTTAAATTGTTTGTGTGTGAGTTAATGGGGAATGTTTTTACTTGTTTGTTAATGACAGGAAATAAACTACGACAGTCCCCGCGGAGGAGTGAGTGTCATCACAGAGAAGGGTGACGTGACAGTCAGTTATTTGTTGATTCAAAAAGCAAGAGCGTCCGACTCGGGGAAATATGCTTGCTCGCCGTCGAATGCCATTGCCCAAGAAATCACAGTACATGTGCTGAATGGTAAGTGACTTTTGACACACTTTGACTTTTACTCCGCCGCTTTCCTCTCCTTCCGTTTCACTTTCCACCATTTATTTGCCTTCGTCTCCTTCTCCAGTCTCATCCCCATACACTCTTTCTATTTCCAAGTCTGTTTCTAGTCTCTGTCAGCCTCTGCTCTGTGCACACAAAGAAGAAATGAGTGTGCTGTGATGTGACGGTATGAATGTCTGTGTGTTTGCCTGAGGGGAAACCAAAAACAAACCGTAACCTTCTCGTGTGAATTCAAATGTGGGAGCAGAGTCATGTTTTCCTTTCCTTCTTAGTCTTCGAATACATTCCTTCCCCACGTAAACCCAGTCCTCTCTATCTCTATCCTATTTCAGTGTGTGACCCTGGTATTTACACAAGGTATGTCGTAATGTACACACATGATGCATCACATCACTCTTTCCTCCTTCCTTTCTCTCTCGTCCTCAATGCATGATCTCTGGCTTAGGCTAATGTAGTCTAGTTGGAATATGTAGTTTAGAATTGCTATAGCGGTTGTAGTACAAGTGCAAGGGTTTGAGCTTGTGTTGAGACTTGAGACTGTAAAGTGGGGAGTATGGAGAATATAGGTAGTGCAGGCAGTCAACTCAATGGTCCGAATCTGGAAGTGGAACCCTGCTTGAATCTCAATCTCCATTTGCCTCGGCTATTCACGAGGAGAAAATTCACTGTCTCATAATTTTTCTGTGGAGTACTACAGGCATCAAGAATTTTTATGCATTTCTGACTTTTACTACTTTTTCTTTTGCTAGCATGGGAAATATTATAACTGCATAGTCTGTGTGTGAGAGAGAAAGAGCTCTCTAATAACCAAGAAAAATATACGAAACAAAAAGATAAGCTAATATCATTATACATTCGCACAGAGCATGTGTGTGGAATGGCTGTTTGGGTTGCTAGACATGCACATACACATGCACATACAATACATTCGTACGTAGGCAGAGACACACACAATAAATAGCTTTGCCATGCTAAATTTTTATGTATTGTTGTATGAATATCTGCATCTTTATCTCTTCTGCTGTGAAGGAGGAGATGGACAGGATGAATTAATTTCAGCTTCCCTTAATATTTATTTGCATTCCATCTTCGTCGTATTTTACTGTGCTTTGTTAATAAAAAACGTGCTCCACCACTTTATCTCTCTTGAAATACTTCACTTTTCGAATTGCCAACCAACACAATCTACAGCTAGTCCTATTTTACTTCTTTACTTTGTATTTGTACTTTACTTTCTATGTGTGTGTGTTAAGCAGAAGCGTATTTTTGCATACAAATATATACTAACTAATTTATTAAAGAGTAGGTACACGCCCTTTTGTTTATAGTAGGTACTTTACAGCAGGTATTTATGCACAGGTATTGTAACTTGTCCATTGAATTTTCTATATTTGGGAAACTCACCTGCTACCTATCCTTGCTCTAAGCTGTAAAGACAAGTTATTTCCAGTTGTTTGTATACGTACGAGTGGAAATGTATACAGGTAATAGGTAGATGTGTGAGATACAGTTAAGACACAGTATTTTGTGGACTGGAATCATAAGGTATAGGAGGAGATTCATAGGTAGAGACGATAATATAATGGGATGTCTAAAATTCTGGTTCTCATCTGTTTGTGAACTTTAGGCAGAATACATAATAAAGGCTTTAATGCCTTTGCTTTGCTGTGCTATTGGAAAGAAAATGGAATCGGGCAGAATGGCAAATGCAATGGTTGGAATGGAAATGAAATGAAATGGAAAATGAAACCATATCTCATGTAGGACGCCACATTCTGCTCCGTTCCACAAGTTGAGTCCAATCGTCTGTCTCACAGAATTCAACTCACTGCACTCAACCTATCCTCCACTCACTTGCTCCAATCTTTTCATTCCACTTAATACACACCACACGCCATGCACATCAGTCCAAACCATAAAATTTCATACACCACATATACTACTACCCTTCAACTTGCTTAAACTATTTGTGTTTCAGTAGATGCAACCAATTAATTGTAAGTAAACAAACAAACATTCAAAGCAACATACGAACATCAAATCTGTATCAGACAGCCTACAAATGTTGCTGAATGTTTGATGCCTAATTAATGAGATGGGGAGCGGTTAACCGGAACCGGTGCCGGATCGGTTCTTAAGTTTGATTTTCAAAACGGTTTTGGTTCAGGTGCGGTTCTTGATTTTTCGGTTCCGGTTACAGTACAGTTCTTAAACTTTTCAACTAATATTATAATATGACTATGAACGACCCTATTAACCAAGGAAATATATAGCAATTAATCCATATTACCATTTTTAGCTTCTGGCAAGTAAATAAGGAGTGTCGAGTAAATAAGAAGTAAATAAGGAGTACCCTGGAGGTAAAAGTATGGTCAATTTCAATACCCATTCAATGTTTCCAAAGGTCAAACGACCCAGTAACCTTTTTTGGTGCCCTACTACAACTTTTTCTACGTAATGAGCTCTATCATCCTGCCAACTTTCAGAAAAATTGAACGAAGGCACTGCACTCCTATCGTCCTATCCCCAGCTATATTGTAGTGACCTATAGAGATCAAACGGCCCGGTAACTTTTTTTGGTGTCCTACCCAAACTTTATTTTCATGTGTAAGGCTACCTGATTGCACAATTTGGGACAATTTGGACCGAAGTCACATTCTCGGTTGACCGTATCTCCTTTGTTTTAGTATGGTATTCTATGTAAAAATTTTCTAAACACCGGTTCGGTCCCGGTTCGGGTATGCGATGAACGGTTCCATTTCTGGTTCGGTTCCTAAATTTTATCTAAATTACCGGTTCAGTTCCTAAATTTTATCTAAATTACCGGTTCGGCTCCTCAATTTTATCTCAATTACCGGTTCGGTTTCTAAATTTTATCTAAATTACCGGTTCGGCTCCTCAATTTTATCTAAATTACCGGTTCGGTTCCCGTTCGGCTATACAATAAATGGTTCCGGCTCGGTCCGGTTCCTGCAATTCTTAAAATCTCCCATCTCTACTAATTACTTACCTAGATTGTTATTGAAGGACACACATTAATATTACAAATTGCAAAATGTTCAGGAAAACTTATATGATATTCATCTGTTAATAAAAATTTGTCATATACACACATGCACACACATTATGGAATTGAATGATGCAAATTCAGCTGGAAGTTTGAATATTAATGAGTTAGTAAAAAGTTGAGGTTGTTAAATAAAATGTATTTTTCATAACGTTATATTTCATAAGAGATATCTTAGAAATGTCGGAATGCATTTGCACTTGTTTGCTTTGATTTCGCAACTGTTAATTTACTCGGTCAGAAAGCCTAAGTTAAGCCGACATAAATAATTGAAAACTATAAAGAGTTTAGTTTTAAAAGCCTTTGCTTGTTTAATTTGCAAATTGAAGTTGGTAATGTGAAAGCGTGTCAAAGAGAATGGAGAATGTTTAATTGTAATCTAAATAATTTTCGTGCTTTCCTTTCCGTGCTGATGTTAAGAAGAATTGCAGATTAAAGTTGATGAATTATTAACTAACTGTAAGAAAATTAGTTGGTGTAATTGCCCTGAATTGCTAATAAGATAATTAACCACGAGCGTTTGACACACTGACTGGGAGTTGAATTACTAGTAGTGGGATGTTAATATGGGAAATTGTTTTTTAATGACGGTTTCATACAATTAAACGGGAGAAACGATAATTTGTTTTTAATTGTCAATTTTGTGGGATGGAAGCTGGCAATTTTGTACATGGACGACTTTTGGTTTTGCAGGAGAGCTTCCGGCAGCGATGCAGCATGGTGGTCAATTAAAACTGGAATATCCTTTGACAGTTTTCTTACTCAGTCTATCCATCCTCATTCTGGGAACTTAGAATCAACTTTGGAACATTTCTTCGTAATCTGATTCATAAACTTTGACTCAACTCAACGTAATAACAAATGTGTGGCGTAGTTAGTTTAACACTTTCCATGAAACGAAGAATTGTGCAGCGTGACAAATTATACGTTAACAACTTAATGAATAATATCCGAAAATGTACACTAAAAGTATTTACCGTTAGCTACTACTACAACTCCACGACTAAAAGTAACTACAGAAAATTACTAATTACAAAAACAAATGAACATAAAACGTACATCCAGTCGTTGCTCGTTTCTACGTAATATTTATCTGGCCATCGCAGTTTAACCTTTCATGTTTAAATGAACATGCAAGGGAAATGTATATGGGAAGACTGTATTCTACTACCACTACTATTACTACAAAACAAACAAAATAAAAGTGAATTCATACTTAAAATAATATAAACATTATACACGTTTAATATTACTACATACTTCTAAAGAAATTACACACAAAAAGTATATCTACATAAAAATAATCATAATAATCATAATAATAACAATACTACTTGCTACTGTATTGCGTTTCAAACCAAATCATATTTCTTCTCTTAAGTACTGTGTACAATATAACAGTAAAAAACTTTGATACTCACATTACTAAAATAACACTACAATAGAACTACAGTAGGTTCTTCTACATAACATTAAAACTACTATCCACTGTACATTCAAAGTTCATCAAAAGTTTTCTGGTATAGGTAACTGACACTGAGTACTGTATTAGTAATAGTAGCAATGTTTACAAAGAAAAAGATCGCTATACTTACTACACCATGCTATACTAAAACACAAGTGAAAATTGTATACAAGACGTTGCTAGGATTTGAGAGTTGTGAATAATGCAGATAGTAATGAATTCGTCCAAAATGAAAACATTCAACTCAACTTGAGAGAAAGTTGTTGTAAAGAGTTAATTAAATACACTACGTTTTTAAATGAAGCAGCAATTACTGTAGTTCTATAGTCTGTGTACTTCTATACATGAACTCAAAAGGATGCTCATCAAATGAATATGACTTCTTATCAAAAAAGGCACATACAAAACATGATATCCCCGTATATTGCGAGATGAGAGCCCTGTGTATGACTCAAATTAAAAAACGGAGAGAAAGTGAGAAAGGTACGGCTAGAACAAGTCTAAGCATTGTTCATTTTCCAATTTGGGTCAGTGTTTTCCCAATTTTGAAGACAGATTCAGAATGAACACCGGATTTAGTTTCTCCTTGCTGCGGTTTGCACAGAGGCAGATCTCCCTCCAGTCTAAAAACAAGAAAAGCCAAGAAATGACCCGCAGACTCATCTTTGGCTTTCTCCTACCATTCACTCTGCCAATCTCTATATTTATACAAGAAACTTAAACTATGTGCTATTCTCTTAGTAGTACGTTGGCTACGTATCTATCTCCCATACAATATACACTTTCATGTACATCCATAACGTACATTACGTATAGCATAGCTATGTATATACATGGAGAGAGAGTCACAGAAGTTTCTCTGTGGCTTTGCTTCTCTTTCCGTCACTTTCTGCGTGTGTATTCTTAGTCTGTTGTGTGAACTGGTTTTAGAGCGGCGGACGTAAAAAAGAGAGACATAGTGTGGGTTGCTGAGCTGGGAATAGAATTTAACCCTTGAAGAGTCGGAGAGTCAAGAAAAACATAACATAAGAGAATGAAGTGAAGTACGTGGAGTTGTGAGTGGGAGATGTGTTGGTGTTAGTGGAGCTGAGTGGAGCCGTAAATAGGAGGAAGTAGGAAAAAGAAGGAGCTGAAGCTCAAACTATCACATCACCACTAATATAAAACAAAACTCAGCTTCTTCTTCCTTAATCCATATAAAGTCTCGTTCAGTCCTAAGTAAAAAACAACAACTCACGTCAGAAAGACCTGCACACATACAACACACACACAGCAGAGTCGACTGGACCAATAAACCAGCCAGGCAACTGTGAGGACAAACTAAACCAAACCTAACTAGAAAAAAACGAGGAGGAAAGTCAACACTAACGTATTTCAACAAGAGTTGTTCTCTAATACGCTCAGGCACTAACTGTGAACCAATATAACTAATATCTCTCTCAGTATGCTCTGTGTACTCTCACACACACCAATACCACTATTCCTCCTCTCAAAACATCCAGACTTTAGCAGCCCAAAGAAATTTTCTCCAGGGACGACAATAAAGATAAAGGGAAGACAGTTGAGAGAATTCTTGCTCCATGTTATACACACATAACACACTCCAACATACTTATACATATACTCTTCGGTGCCAACACAAACACATACAACAAGACCAAGCACGGTGTGACACACAGAGAAGATTGAGTCTGTGGCTGTGGACTGTGGTGGTTGGGATTGGGATTGGGAGAGATGATTCATTCCATATACACGAACACACCTCGCACTCTTTCTAACTCTCTGTCCATTAAGTGTGCGAACTACTTGCCATTTACTTTCCCATCAAGATCAAGACACTCTACAACTACGACATCCAATACTCGCAATCAAAGTCTCTTTATTCAGTCACAGCTTTCACCGTCCATCGTGAATCTGATTCGCAGCTTTGGAAAATAATATCTTTCAGCTTTGCTCTCTCTGCTCTCTGACCAGCGTCAGTCACAGTGACTTATAATGTCACAAACATTTGTATTATTAAAACTAAATGTATTTCCAGAACGAGTCAAGTCAAGTCAACTCCCTAAGTACAATGCGTAGGTAGATCTTTAGTAGGTATATATTTGTATTGTAAGTATGGTTTCCATTTGATTAACCACCCACTCAAACCAATGAACAATACCGAAATAAGCCTCTTTCACCGTCTCAGAACACACGGAGACTCCGAGACTTCACAAAACCTGGACTGGCTCTAGAATTCCAATAATAAATCCTTTGTCCAGATGTCGAGTAGATTCATGTCGTAGCGTGATTGTATGTCATCTATTTATGTGCACAAGAAATTTTGCTTTATTGTTGTTTGTTAGCTACTGCATGAGTACTATGACCAACTTTTTACGTTTGACTTCACTAACCACGATTTATACTAAATAAGTATATAGAAATAGGTGAAAATACGAGTCAATTGTGTAATCACTTAGTACTTGTTACATAGCTAGTATAGATGTACCTACCTATGTATTTATTTCGTATTTTCTTTACTTCGTGGGACAGAATATAGATATGGAGGTTGTAACTAACAAGTTCTGACTGTTGTGACATCAAAGTGTTTGAAGATGTAGGGACATGTTATGGTAGCACTCAGGTAGGTAGGTACTTTGGTACTTATACGATTCGTTTGTGTGGTTTTTGATTCAAAAGGAAATTATTATATGGATGTTGTAGTCGCAATAATTTGTAATGAACTTATAGTTAGTCAGAAAATGAATTGTGAAGTAACAACGAGTATATAAATACTATTTGGAGCATGCCAAGTGTGGTAAAGTGTTTTCAGCCAATGTCCTAATATTCACGACCATTTGCATATGATATGACTAACAGGATACCACACTCAAATGAAACGTGTTTTCTGTCCCTGGTTCTTGTGGTTTATTTCTAGCTGTTTGGAAGTTGGTGGCATGAAATGAATGTCTGTGGGACAATAATGATTTGAAAATAATGCAGATATATCGTTTTGTTCTGGCTACCCACACACAGAAACTCTGAGCCTGGAAGCTTAATTGTTATTCCCTTTGAGCAAAGGATTCTGACTTTTGAGTGTACGTGAGAGTGAGAGAAATATTCTATTGACTAAAGACTCTTTGATGACAAGACAATGACTCTAAAACAAAATCCGGCTCAATTATGACTCAAAGAATAATTGCTGACGATTCACACTCTAATTTTCAGATATGCCTTGACAGCTGTTTTTGCTTACTACCACACTTTTCATCTCCTTAAGTCCACAGCTTCACAGATTTACCTTAGAAGTGTAAAACGTAATATAGTGGAGCTATGAACTACTCTAAGGTTTCTACTGACTTGTGAGCCAAATCTATATTCGAATCTCACTTTAGTCTTCATAGCGTTACACACTTCAGTTAACTCGTCCTTGTACATAGGATTATTTATAACCCAAGATAGAACTTATAAACTATATGTACAATTTTCCTTTGTAAACGACTCTGACAAAGAACTCCAATGGATTGTACTAATTTAATAATTACATTTAACTAATCGCATTAAGTATAGCATTTGTAATTAATTTGCGTACATTAAGCTTACATAAGCAATATTGTTACTATAATCAAGGTGGATAAAAAGCTGAGTGTTAAATTAAGTACATGAGATTGATTGAATTCATTACTACGTATTTGTTCTACTGTCACTATACAAATAAAAACTATAAAGGTAAATACGTATACGTAGTAATAATTATTACCCTTTATGTAAAATTATATTAATTATTATGTGCTATTAACACTGAGGTTAGCTATACGTAAAAGTTAAGATTTTAAAAGTGAAAGGTAATAATAAATCTACTTCTTACCTTGTATATTCATTATATTCAGAGTAGGCAAAAGGAGGTAATTAAAATGCTGTCATACGATGCAAAAAAAGTTATTCTCAACTTACAAAATGAATGTTAACATTAATAAGACTAGTAGATAGTGTGAGGTAAATTTTTGGAGAGTTATGTAATAAAGTTTGCAAATAATGTGAAAATGTGCCCATAAAAATTTTACTATGTATAAAATATACAAATACATATGGATGATGTAATTATTACAAGGATAATTTAACTTACTGAAGCCAGATATACGATAATAGGAGGTAAGGAACAGGTGAATAATATATAAATGATACGGATAATCAATCTAAAGCCCTAATACGTACATAAATCCAATCAAAATAATAATAATTGTTATATATACGTGAAAAATTAAAACTAAGACTTATATGCACTAACTGCACATACAAGGCAGTGTTGTACGTCTATACAAATAACGGAGAAGCAATTGGAGGCTGGAAGTTTAGCCGTTGAACGGAATAAAAGATAATAACGATATAAACATTAATCAGTTGTAGTAAGGAATAAAATAAATGTTATTATTTAACTAAATAATTGTGAAGTACGTACATAAAGTTGAAAGAACGACGCGTGCAAAATGGTTATTATTATAATTCATAATTATATGTATGTATGTATATAAACTGAACTATGTATCCGTAAACGTGTAAAGAAGAATCTAATCTGTGTAAAATATATACATCTAACGTAATTTAGGGTGTTGTTTAATTGTGTAATTCAAAATAGCTGACTTAATGTACATAGAACTAATTACACAGTCAAACCAGTTTTATCTTATGGAAATTAGTACAGTAATTTAAATGCGTCATGCTTATAATAATAAAATATATCCCTAATAATAAAGGAATGTTTCCGTTTGTGATGATAACTTTCGGTTTTAAAACATTTATTTGTATTTCATTAGAATTAAATACTTTTTTCATGACTGTTCGCAAGAATTTTGTTTATAATTATAATAATTTATAAAATTTGTTTAAAAAGTCATATATACGGGTGTTTCATAAATGAGACGAAGTTTTCAAAAATTAATATCTCATGAACCAAAAAGAGTTATGATTTGAGATAAAT
>JAQFYB010001894.1:0-28490 GCA_034694085.1 Pogonognathellus longicornis
GTTCTAGGTTGACTTGGCTTGTTGTTCGCACTGATAATTCAACTAATCCCGTTCGTAGAACGGGCCTTTTTTCCTTAATATATAAGATGACAAACATTTTGTAAGTAAAATGTGCAGCTTAATCGTCGCCAAAAAATGTGTTCAATATTGCTGTAGATTTCAAACTGCACTAGTACATTTCTAATTATAAAATCCTTTTTGCAGTTAGGCGGACATTTAATTTGATGTCGAAATGGCGAGATATACCATTTGAAACGAATTTTCAGAAATATTTCTACACTTATCCAACTTCACTTATAACTTACCTACACATATCAGTAGTTAGTAGCAAATTAGATGGTGTGCATGGAGTATAAATAATTACAAAATGCGAATAACGTTAATCCAGCAGATAAATATGTCAATTTAATCGATGGCAATGAAATTTACCAACCATTACTCCAGGTTACCCATACAGCATTTTTCAAACATTTTTTATCAATTCACAATGTCAACAGAAACATGAAAACTTTTTTGAAAACAAAAATAATTTTTCCGATGTTGGGCACTCCAGAATCAAGACTATTTTCAAGTAGTAGATACAAATACAATGCGGAGAAAAAATCTAACAGCTTTCCAGCTAAACCAATCATAATGCTGGGAAGTTAATATCTTAAATTTTTAATGCGTCAAAAAGCTTAAATTTAAATAAAAAAGACCAACTGTTCATAGCAGTAAAAATTGGAAGTTTTAGATAGTTTGCATTTTACTTTTAATTTTTTGACTAGTCTTTAAAACCAACCAGTATAAATATGAATGCGCGCTACAAGCTCTAATCACATTGCAACCAGTAAGTGTAAAAAACATATCTACTGATACAAGTGGCAATCCTTGAATTAGTTTTATAGTACACTTTTTGCGAAGCAATGTTGAAACACATTATTTGTAGGCCTATTTGAGGTAGTCCTGGGCTATTCTGTTGCTGGTAAATGCAAAAATCAAGCAATTTCAGTGTTTTTAAAACATTTTTTCAAATACGTACAGCATTGTAGATTTCAATATTACTTAAAAATGTGTCGAGTTTTACTAATTTTGTATTCAATTTGACAGATTTCTCAGAATTCAACGCCACAACACCTCTCTCTGGAATTTCCTACGTTACCTACTTTGACTGTAGCACTACAGATAAGGAGCACAACAAACATCCTTGGGACTGTACACGTTTTATCCAATGTGATGCTTGGGGCAGTGCATTCGACATGCCGTGCGCAGGTTGCAGCGATCAAGCTTTGTGCCCAGGCGGCGCACAGAGAAACAAATGCCTACTGAGCGGTCAAATTAGATATTGGACTTTGCATGTAAAAATCCTCGTGTAACCTCATTGAGTAAGGCCATACGGTCCCTAACGGTATAAGAGTTACCAATCCAATGTAAGATATTGAGGCAAGTTTTGTCCAAGAAGAGGGCTATCATTGGATAAAGTGAAAATGAACCTATGGCTGATTTGCTAGACATTACTCCCAGCAAGATATTTCATTAGTTAGAGTTTACTCCCAGGGAAATCACTCATTGGCTAAAGACTGCTGATGGGAAGATCTCCCACTTCACCCACAACACAGCTGTTTCTTGTTTACCATTTTGGGCTGTTACAACCGCCATGCAGTTTCCCGCATTTACTGAGTATGGGGGCTTCGATGATCCCTTTTAGAAATAAATAGCCAACGAGTGAGTAGACGTCTGTGAACAAACTTGCCTCAATCAATTACATTACAAGGGACTATCTCTATCTATAAGCTTTGTATCTATGGTGTAACCTCATGTGGAAATATTTACATTTTCTTAAAGGTCCCTTATACAATTCCTATATAGTTTTGGACCCGCATTCAACCGCTAACAGGGTCAAAGTTGGGTCCAAAGTTGACATAGTTGGGCAGAAGGCTGTAGGTCGTTTATGACTGCAGCACTAACGGATGGCCTGCTTGATTGCCAATACCCACTAAACTATCCAAACCAACCGCCAACGAAGCAAGTGAGCGCTAGTCTCAGATTGACTCCAGTGTGCGGCGGTTTCCTTCATTTTGACGGGGTTCCAATCGGTGGACAGGAACCAAGCTGCATTTGGCCTGCTCACAGTACTTGTGTACACTGAGAAAAAAGGAGCCTAGATCTTCCCTTATTATCTAGGTAATTTTCCCCCAGGAGATACGTAATTATGCACATTTGCGAACTAAGGGAAAATTACCCTTTCTGGAATTGTAAAATAGTTTCTCTTGTCGTAAGGGAAAATCTACTCAAAATGGAAAAAAATGCCCTCCCGTTTGGAATCGAACCAAACTCACACTGCTTTGATTTCTCTTCTTGTAACCAATCTCTTTAGCCACTAGACCAACATAGCAATGTTGATTTGTCGATACAACGAAACAACTGTTATCATACAGCTTTACCTCACATTTTGCCTAGGAATATTTTACATATATTAGGGAGAATTTTTCCTAGATTGGTGCAAATGCCAATAAAAGAGAATATTTCTCTGAAAATGTGGAATATACAACTTCCATTTCTCAAAATTCAAATTTTGTATTCAACAAGGAAAAAATGTAGTCTGCTTTCCACACTGTAGTGGAAATTACAGTTTACTTTTCATGTTTTCCCTTGTTCTTTTCTGAGTGTACCTGGACCTCCTCCTGGCCCAAGTACTACGACAACAACTACTACCACAACAACAACTGAACCAACTACTTCGACAACAACAACTACTGAACCAACTACTACAACACCAACTACTACGACACGAACTACTACGACAACAAAAACTACTGAACCAACTACTACGACACAGAAAGTAACTTTAACACCACCACCTATTCACCCAGATACCACAACAACCACTGAACCAACTACTACGACTACAACTACCGAACCAACTACTACGACAACAACTACTGAACCCACCACGACGGCTCACAAAGTAACTTTAACACCACCACCTATTCATCCAGATACGACAACAACAACTACGGAAATAACTACTACAACAACTACTGAACCAACTACTACAACAACTACTGAACCAACTACTGCGACAACAACTACTGAACAAACACCTGAAACAACCACTCGACGAGGGACTTTACCACCACCACTTTACCATTTAAGGATCAATTACGCAACTTCCAATTACCCAACCACAATTTCACCATAATGTGGCAAATCGTACCAATAATCTAATACTTCATCCAGAAAAAAATATTTTATTGTTAATTTTATTCGACGAAAGAAAGTTCACATTTATAATGAAAAAAATAATTTTTTTCATGAAGCTGTTATATCCATACCTGTACGAAACATTTTCCAGGGCCTTGGTTGCTATAATAAATGCACTTCTGAAATGAGTTTAACACTGACTATACTGTTGTTTTTTTCGTAAGGGGATCATTTTTAATGTTTGCAGCCCAATAGTATCAAATTACTTGTATATGTAGTGAGTTTTGCGTACTGTAATGTTTACCCAATATCACTTAATTGTGGATAATGGAAAAACGATTTAAAATTTGAATATCTTGGTTGAGAAGAAAATGGAAAAAATCATGCAAAACAGATTAATAATAACCTCTATCTTTGACACTATTAAAGTTTGTGGTCAACAGAGACTCACCCTGAATCGAATAACTCCAATATTAATATAAATTCCGTTCCTAGATGAGATTAAAAGTACTCTCCAAGGAATCATATTTGAAAATCATTTAGAAACGGCTAGTTAGAATGCTCTGCACACGAACTCTGTGATCTAAAACGAAATGATTAAAACCATATTGACCAACATACTACTTTTTAAGCGTTTTCTGTCCTCCTAGATGATACTACGGATATAGGGACCCTAAATATGGACGCATCTTGCATCTAGGCTGTTTTGGTGTATTGAATTAAGTTGACTATTGCTTTCTCTCTACGCTCAGATTGAAGATTGAACACACTTAAAACGTTTATATAGTTAATAGTTAACTCCCGTACATAACGAAAAAAGAAGCATGTTTCGGTTTTGCGATTTTGTGAGCTATTGATTACTGTTTGTTAATCATTTTGTGAATAGCTACTTGTACCACAAAACATCTGGTTTTTTAAAAAGCATTGGTTATGGCTGAATATTGTGTAAGAGCTTTGTTTGAAATCACTCACTTAGACTGCAAAACTTTTACAATGTATAGAACTGAACCTGAACTATTGCTGCGATATAATACAAAAAATTATTTTCGTATTGGGAAGAATGCGTGTCGCTATATAATATATACAGAATTGCAAACAATTTATCAGGAAATGAACACTTTATGGTCAAAATTGAATTTTGAGAATAAAGTTACCAGGTTAGTCAAAACTAGTAAAATAAAGAAAGACTTAAATGTAAATATTTATGAAGGCTATTATTATTGGTAATCAATATTGTTCCTCGTTATGAACTTTAAATTGCAATCACCTACATCAACATTTGAAACGAGTTCCAGTAGTATTTGTGTCCTCTTTGATTTACTACCAAAATACATGTAGTAGAGATAGCTAGTATAAAATGGATTTTAAATTCTATGAAAAAAGTTCGGAGTTCGCACCTAAACGGAGTTTTTAGCCAAATGTGAAATATAATAACACATTGCGGTTGAATACACAGAAATCTGTATGACTGAAAGCCGCTATTGGGGCTTAAAGGCGTCTCCCAAGAATATATTTCCTCCTGGTTTTGAACTTATTAAAATCTTATGCACCCTTCCAGTCACTTCGACGGTTTTTGAATCTACTTTTTCCACTTTAAAAAGGGTGACGACTTCCAATCGTAATAGGTCTGAAGAAGAGAGGCTAGCGGACTAATGTTAAACATCTTTCGTGAAATTTTTTGCTACCAAAACCGATTTTTTGTTATACTATTGGCCATTTCTCATAAAGGTTATTAGACGTACTACGTAGGCGTAAAAGTATACTTGCGAAGTAGTACGGGCCATTCTTCAGAAATTGCATACTCTGGAGTACTTGCTAGTATTTCTTTTCGTCGTCCTGGCAATGTTTCTTAACGATAAATAAACACGTTTTTTGGGCGACCGGAAATATTTTAGCCACTGCATACGAATACTAAATTAAGCAATTGCCAGCAAATTATCTACATAAAAAACATTCTTGTGATTTCACATCCCATTTAATTGATTAATCGATAACAAAATACTTTTCAAATCTGATTTTGGTGAAATGAGAGAAAGCAATGCTTACGTCTACCTTTCAAATTTACCAAAGATATATTTTTAGAAATTGATTTTCTGTAATCAACTATCTTTCCCGTTTTACGAATGTTTCTTCTTCTCAACGTGTTAACCTTGTTTTCCAAACAACAGACGCGTTGCGAGAAGGAATATGAAAGTACCATTTTTGCTTACTAATGAATGGAAATTATTTTACCAAAGACATAGCCATTAATTCTTTAATTTCTGCTGATGGACTTCTAGGAGCAAATTTTTAAACACAATATTACTGTTCATTCATTTTATACAAAAATCAAATTGGATAGATAGTATAGTACTTACTAATCTTCGTATTTTTGAACCAAGTATTCTACTGCTATCTAGTTTCAAGTCTAGACTTGAAATTTTCAATCGCTGCTTAGAGGTCATAAACGTATTTGAAGGCAGATTATCCCTCTAGAGTGGTGCATTTAGTGGATTAAATTTATTCGTAATTGCTTTTATGCAGGGTTGAAAATCCGGGAGATATGGAACTACGGACATTTACGGAAAAATACGTATTTTACGGGAACCAAAAAATCTTATTCCGTATGGAAAAATACGGAAAAATACGAAAAAACACGGATAATCCTACTTAATCAATGTATAAGAAATGGACACAAGTTGAGCACCAATTACAACATTGAAAAAACTAAAATCTAATATTCGAGTGCAAAACGAATGCCAATTGAATCTTGTGTTTATTGAAATCTCATATTGTAAAGTATAAATGCTTTATATCAGCTTTTCCCATGTAAATAGTGCGTATATTTTGTCGATTTTGGAATCTTCCATATATTTACGGATTTCCGTATTTTTACGTGTTTATCCATATTTCCAGGAACAGACATGCTTACGTTCCTGGAAATGTCAACCCTGCTTTTATGTCCTAAAATATAAAAAATATATCAGATTATTTGTTTGATAAAAATTTTGTCTACTGTAGACAGGTTTTTAAATATAACTACAAACAAATATGCCTCAGAAATGCACAGAATCTATTTTTCATACCAATTTTCTTTTCCGTTTCACAATCTTACAGAATAAGTATCAAAACATTTTTAATTTAATAAATCTAAATAACTTACATAAACATTAACTTCAAAATCATCTGATCGAGAATAGGAATGAATATTTTTAGTAATTTCCATAATTCTCAATTCCAAAAAGATGTTTTCTTCATTTTGGAAAGACAAAATAATATACCTTGGTGAGCATCCATCAGGATTCTTAAAAAATGAATAAAATAATAAAAGCAATAATCGTTAATTATTTACAATAGGACATACACACGACATACACATACACACACAGTAATGTTCGCTTTCACTTTTCTGCATGAATATTTCATTTAATAGTGCACATGGGTATTTTCATTCGAATATTTGAGCATATTTTCAAATGCGGGGCACCGACTGTAAGCTAATCCCAAAGTACAAAAGATAGTAACATGAAATTACCAGCATTCGAAAGATCGAGTCCCTGGCAATCATTGGGTATATATATATATATATATATATATATATATAATTTATTCTATATAGAATATTTAGAGAATTTGTCTGCAATTTCAGAAAACGTAATTTTATTTAAATGGATTGTAAAGTCAAATGTGAAATTTCAAGATGACAAACATTAATAAAAAAGCAAATAATATATTACAGATATTTTGTTGTATCTATTTTTTTAATTTAACATCCTTCTCCTTAATTTTCTACATATTTGGACTAATAATTACATTTTCTGTTTCAAAAAGACTGTCAGCAGAACACTGTAGACTTCTTGTTAGAAACTTTTGTGGTATGCTGGAAATTGGGCGGAAAGCAGTATGCCCATCTCCGTATACTTTTATACTTACAAAACGTTTGACAGTGTTTTAAAATATCTTTGCCTATCATTCCACCATAAACTATGGCCGCCATTGAGACGAAGACGATCAATACCAACTTTCTCAAAAATTGATTTCTTGTAAAAGTTATTTTAGGAATAACTTTGTCTCACAAGAATTTTCAAATATTCCTCTGATATAAGCTGAAATTTACTGTGCTATTATTTGCACGTATGACGCATATAGACATTTTTTATGGTTTGGTCATCTGTGGTAAACCACAAAACAAAAAGTGACATTGGGACACCATTCGTTATGTGAAGTTGTGTTGACAGAGACAGGAATTTCATATTGAAGTTTTATTTGCGACAATCAAAATTATCATTGTGACAATGATGGAATGACTGACTGTGACGTTGAACGTGCTCAATTGGAAAAGAATAATTTATAAATAATTATGTATATCTCACAGATCTACATAGTGTAACTGTATGCAGGGCCGTACCCAGGATTTCTCTTTGGGGGAGGCTAGATGGAAATTCATGGGAAAATGTTATTATCTACATGAAATATGAACAATATGTCAATTTTTGTATGAAAAATTTGAGCAAATTTGGGGAAAATGAATAAAAAATACATAAAATTCGCTCGTAGCGTGGAAAATTTCGTGATTTTTTGTAATTTTTTGGGTAAAATAACCTATTTTTCAGGATTTTTGCTACAAGTAGTGGTGGGAAACAAATATGTATTTATATATTGATTGATTGCCTATAATATTATCACGCTCAATAAAAATACTAATAATATCTAGTGTAACTTTAGAAATCCTGGGGGATGCTTAAGCGCCTGAACCTCCGCCCTCGGCACGGCCTTGACTGTATGTATAGCACTCAATTAATTTGTGCTGTGTATAGTCTAATGTACCTACTTCAGTATTCCATAAAGCAAGTGTTTTAAAATTAAAATAGTAAGCTAAATGATGTATGACGTAATGGAGGTTGACGTTCTGACTGCAACTAAAATGATAATTAAACCTTTTGAAAAGCAATGTATTCATTCCAAATGTAATTAGTGTCTTTTCAATATCTCTCAATCAATCATTTACATACGTAGACAAGAGGATTCCAAAGCCCGACACATTTGAACAAAACAAACGAACTACTTGATTGCCACAATATCATAATATGCGCTCAGATATTTTTGTGCGTTCAGATTGTAACAAAATATGTGTCCCTAGTAAGTAATATTACGCCTCTTCTCAGAAACATGGAAGCAAGTTGTGCAACTCTTAAAATTTTCAAACTATTTCAAAATATGATTTTTGATCTTCAAAATGGCAAAAGTGAATCAACGCTGCTCGTAAAAAGCGTATTCCAGACACCTAAATTAAATTATAGTTTTCTAAGTCTCATTCTCTTCAAAAAATCAGGTCACTGAACAGCACTGTCACTTGACACTCGAAAATAAATCTTGATCTTTTATGCTCTAGAGAAGTGTAATATTCTATTGATTCTCGGTTTCACAAGCTACATACATGTTACAAACAGAAAATCAATTTTTGCAAAATGCTTTTTAACTCTCATCCACTGGCATCTCTGCTGATTTCGCTTTAACTGACAAACATTTAAAATGCGGATTGTACTTAACACCATTTTTCAAATATGACATCAACTTTTATCCTGTCCCTTAATATTTATGCCAGGTTCAACAAAATCATTGATTCCGCGGTAGGGCTATCTCAGAATGGACTGATAAATAGAAAATTGATAAACATTAGAGATATGAATCCAAACCCTGGAATGTAATGGGTTTTAATATATTTATTTAAAAGTTGGAATTAAAAAGGCATAGCTTTTTTATAAAATAAGACAAAAACGGTTACCTGTTTTATGTGAAAAAGTTTGCTCTTTTTTAAAAAAGTAGCTTTTCCATCAAGAATAGATAAATATGAATTTTGTTTGTTGTTTGAATTAACTTTAATCCCTGAATTGGAGTGAAAGTTATTAAAAAAGAAAAGATAAATAAATAAGCACAAAGAAACATTATCGCTTCCCTATTTTAGTTTTATTTTCTGAAGTTTCCTCGTTCAATTGTGAAATTTTATCTCTAACTTTGCTTGTTTGGATTTAACATCGACTTTCACTTTGTATTGTTTGTATATTCGATTTAAATATTATCGGCCTAAACATTAGATTAAAAGATATATGCCCAAAACATCATAAGCGTCGGATTTGGGTTGCGAAAGACGATTTTTGACATCTCTTGTAGACAGGCGCGTAGCCAGGAATATAAATTGGGGGGTGTACAGCAGGATTGTTTAGAAAATGGGTTTCTGGTGGGGAGAAATTTGAATATGAATCCATAATACGGTCGTGGAATGTAGTCAATTCCGTCAAAACCAATTTAAAATGCATCAATTTTTTTGCGAATTTGAAATATTTTAGGCAAATTTACCTACTATTTTAGTTATTCAATGAATTCTGGGGGGTGCACGTGCACCCTGTGCACCGCCTTTGGCTACGCGCCTGCTTGTAGATAACCATGCGATTATTCCCAGTTCCACTTGATAATGTACCAAATTAAAACGGCCGTAAACAAGTAGGTACATGTACATATCAGTAAATATATAAAAGAATCAAACAAATAAACACAGTTATCAATATAAAACTATTCAATTATTGTTTAGTAACTTGCAGGAGTAAAAAATATCGAACCTTTGGAAACGTGACTTTTCGTAAAAGTAAAAAATAAAAAGCGTAATTTATGGAGCATTTACTAACGAATCTGATAAAAACCAAAATATCTTGAGCAAATATGAATAAGCCCAGTTCTTTCCAGGGCGGTGCCTAATTTGGGACATTTATATGCGATGCGTTAATGCTACCGGGAAATAAACAAAATTTTTAACCCTGAGAATATATACGATATACCTATACTCAAACAAACTCATGCCAGGCAAGAGAATAACAAAATGAAACGTAATTTTTCTGTTTTCGCCCAAAGAGTTTTGAACTCAAAGTTAAAAGATTAAAATTTAATCCCACTCCCTCAATGTTTGTGACAAATGCACCGCTTATCAAAATACTGGCGAGTAAGGTGAATGTGACCCTGGTTTAATGTTAATATCTATTTCCAGATAAATTCAAAGTCAAGCTGTAAACGATTAAAGTTATCTCAAATTAGTTAAAATGTTTTCCAGAATTAAAATTCTCCTTGTAGTATATAAAGCACAATACTTTAGTCGAAGTTTCAGATTGATGACAATTTAATTCAATCAATATGAAAGCGTTTATTTTATTTTTACCGTTTGTCGTCCTTCTGATTAAAGTTGATGGACATGGTCGATTGGTTGTACCCATCAACAGATCTTCCGTTTGGCGTGACCCCCAATACGCACATTTAAATCCTCCTACCAATTTGGAAGACAACCAACATTATTGTGGCGGTTATCATGTAAGGATTTTTTTAAGACTCTTTATCGCCCTGACCCTGACACTCTGGTCCTTCATATTCGCTGTATTTACCTTGCATTGTAATTTTGTTTGATTATTGTGAATTCTATTTTAGAAACAATGGTTTGAAAATGGAGGAAGATGCGGTCCTTGTGGAGACAGTTGGTCTGAATCTGTTCCACGCTCAAATGAAAATACAGGAATTTTTGGTCGTGGAATTGTAGTTGGCAATTATACCAGGGGTCAAGTAAGATATTAGTTTATGACAGAAGATGAATAATTCATAAACTTAACAAGATATTCGCAAATGTTAGCATTTTAGAATCCTAAAATACTAATAATACAGAAGTAACTCATGGCTATACTTACGGGGTTGTGGGCAATTATTACTTATAGAATGTTCAACTAACTTTAAACATTTTCAGCTTTCTTAGTAAAAAATAATTTTGTCTTCTTTAACCAAAAAAAATTTTTTCGCTATATTTTAACAAAAAGCCATTTTCGTGTTAGAATAAAAAAGCCATTTTCGTGTTAGAATTATAAAGCCATTTTCGTGTTAGAATTAAAAAGCCATTTTCGTGTTAGAATTAAAAAGCCATTTTCGTGTAAGAATTATAAAGCCATTTTCGTGTTAGAATTATAAAGCCATTTTCGTGTTAGTATTGAAAAGCCATTTTATCGCCTTTGAGGTCAAAAAATAATTTTTTGGCCTTTTATTGATCTAAAAACAGTTTTTGAATTTTTCATAATTTGACGCCTCAGAGGTCATGATTTATTTAGCTTAATATTTAGGTTAATGCTTATTATCAGGTTATTAAATACAATTTAATTTAACTCAAACTACAAATAGGTAATAAACGTGGAAGTGCTTCTAACTGCTTACAAATTGGGCCATTTCGAATTTCGTCTTTGTGTTTTAAATAATTCCAATGCCGCTGAAACGAATGAATGCTTTTCTCATTTACTTGAAAACAGCGATGGGTCAGGAACCAAATTTCCTGCTGACAAAGGTTGGGGAATGTATTACGCAAGTCTTAGGCTACCTGCTGGTGTTACATGTACTCGATGTGTTTTACAATGGCACTACAGAACAGGTGTGTAAAATAATATTATGTCATGTTGTATGTTGCTTCCAATTTTAGTCTCATAACAAAATTATAAATGGAAAAATTATAAATGTAGGCAATTCTTGGGGTGAATGTGAAGATGGAAGCGGAGCAGTGGGCTGCGGACCACAAGAGACATTCCGAAGCTGTTCCGATATATCCATACTTTAATTATGTACGCGAAAACTAATACAATATATATGTACGAAAGTACGAATAAAATGTTCATTTGTGTCTATTGTATAAAATGTTTACAGCTTGTTCGGAAAATATAAAGTAACAAACAGTTGTGAAAATGTGAACTCTTTTTGTTGTTCATAATTACAAAATAAAATGGCTCATAATTTATCGTTTACCAGGGCCTAGCACGAATATAAATGATAATTAAATTTCCAAAACCTTCCATTGTTCATGAATTAGTCACCATTATAATACTACAAATACATTAAATTTCAATATACTTTCAATAGGTACAACAAATATATTATAAATACATAAAACAAAGTTCAAGAAGGTTAATAATCTTAATCTGTTTTAAGTTTTGCATACATTTACATATACTGTGTAACATTGTTTTTGCACGTCTCCCATGACTTTCTGATAGGATATCTGAAAAAATGGCTGCTTATGCATTGGAAGTGTGAAAATGAAAACAATTTTTTATTTTAAAAATTTTATAACTTCTTTCAAAATGCTACACATTTCTTCAAATTTGTAGTGTTTTAACAAGTGATATTTAGTTGAGCATTACTTGGCATTTCATTAACTTATGTCTCTTAGTTTGGCCAAATAGCCAAATTAATGGTCAAATGTTACAAATTTATAACACCTTGGTAAGGCAAGTGTTAAACGTGTAAATAATTTGAAACAATTTAGTGTGACCATGTCGGCTTTGACTGAAAAATGTGTCAAAATTATTCTAAATAATCTTGACAATTTGACTTGACAAGTTTTTTACCCTGCGACAGACAATTTGGACAGGCAGAAAGACGCATTTATTTATGAACCTGATGATTGGGTGAAGATTATTCAAGAAAGCAATCTAATTACTCCATTTATTGTTGAAAGAATGAGTCAATATGATTTCATTGACTTTAAATTATTGTCTTAAAAAATCAAAAAAAATTCTACACTAAAAGTGACACAATCGTTATAGTTCAAGATGCCTGTAGAATTCTATCAAGATATTAAGTCCAAAGAGCTTCATTCTGATTTGACTTAGACATATCATGGAATCAATGCTTACAACACATTCGCGAATTATGTATTACAACCAATATATCAATTGCCTTTATTATTAGCATCTCAGATATAAAAACTATTCAGGAATTTATTCCTGTAGAAGCTTTAGTATTTGGGCAATTTCTCAACGAACTGTAACTGGAAAGGATTTTGTTGTCACGTTTTCTGTCACAAACTGATTATGAATATTATAAGTATATCAAATACGTATTTATCATTACAAGTATGTCATAAGTTTTGTAGTTTATTTTGTAACCCATAGTCATAGTGTATTAGGAAAATTGTTTTAGCCTGAAGCAAACATGTCAAAGATTGAATTAAAGACTTATTTGTGTTTGCATTGTACAATAACCAAAAAAACATTACACACAGATTCTACGAACAATATATTTTCAATTATATGTCAGCATTGCATTTACTGATACTTTCCAACCTGTCACTAGAGTTAGAATCACAATAAATAATTTACTGTGGATAACTTTTTTTTGCTAATCAAATATTTAGTGGTTTTCATGAAAATTTCATGATATGAGGGTTTTATCATTCCTATCAAGATCCTGCATACCACATATACAGAATTCCTAAGAATTTATCAGGAAGTATAATCTTTATCGTCAAAATTGAACCTAGGTCAGTCAAAACTAGTAAACTAAGAAAATGTAAATAACTTTGAAGGCTATTATCGCTAATTGTTGCCATTTATGTGCGTTTATGATGCAGTCATTTACATCAAGATTTGAAACGCAATCCAGTGGTATTTGAGTCCTCTTTAATTTACTATCAAATTAAACTTACAATTAGTATAGAACCAGTTTTTAAATGAAATGATTTTGTGTTGCACCGAAACGGTTTTTCGCCAAACGTAAAATATGGAAACACATGTATTTGAAAACACAGAAATCTGATTGACTGAAAGCCGCTACTTGGGTTTTAGAGGCATGACCCCAAAATATATTCCCTTCCATTTTTTAACATATCAATATTCTATGTACCCTTCCAGACCGACGTCAAGAATGAGGTTTTTATGAGGTTAATTTTTTAAGATACAGGCTAAACCGACTAATGTTAAACATCTATCGTGAATTTATTCTTTTGAATTTTGGCTACGAAAACACTAATAAAGTGCAACTTGGTTTGTAAAAATATCATTTCCAAACAAAATAATCAAATATTTTAAACCGAAAATACTCATTTCTAATTAAGTGGTTTACAGTGAAAAATGTGATCTATAATACAATGTTTAGGACTGAAAATTTTCATTTGTAATCCAATGTTTAGAACCTATAATTTTCATTTCTAATCCAATATTTAGAACCAAAAATTGTCATTTCTAATCCAATGTTTAGAACAAAAAATTGTCATTTCTAATCCAATGTTTAGAACCAAAAATTGCCATTTCTAATCCAATGTTTAGACCAAAAATTGTCATTTCTAATCCAACGTTTAGAACCGAAAATTGTCATTTCTAATCAAATGTTTTACAATGAAAATTATGATTTCTAATCCAATGTTTGAAACTGATAATTGTGATTTCTAATGTATTAATGAAACTGATAATTGTGATTTCTAATGTATGAATGAAACTGAAAATTGTGGTTTCTATTCCAATGTTTGAAATTGAAAATTATGATTTCTGATCCAATGTTTGATACTGACAATTGTGATTTCTAATACAATATTACAAGCCAATATTTTTTATTTATAATAAAATAGTGCTTAAACCAAGTGCTCTGGGTAAGTGCGAGATCAGAGGGGTTTGTGGACATCCAAAATCGTGGTAACTTTAAAACATGACTGCAAGTCTATTGTAGAAGCACATTCGTTTAATTTACACACATGAAATACAGAAATGTGAACACGGTTGGAATAAACAGTTATTTAAAGAAGTTTGTATATGCAGATATATATAATTTATTTTAGTTATTTCATTTTTTTACCATGGACATTGAACATTATGAGGATAATCACAATATTTTAACGCATCATTCCAATGTAGTCCTGCTGGGCACGATTGATGGGCAATGGGTTGACTCATCTCACAAGTGTAGAACATACCACAATCCATTGGGTCAAGGTGTAATCCATCTGGGGCTGGACATTCAAAACCTGTACGTTCCGTCGTCGAAGTCGTTGTTGTCCGCATTTCTGTTGTTGTATGCATTTCTGTTGTATTATGCATTTCTGTTGTTGAAATCGTGGGGCCACATGTTATTGGAATAGTGGGATCTGTCGGCGTAAATTCGCAAATGAAAGTCAATTTTTCGGAGCAAGGATGACGACACCAGCCCCACGTGACATCTTCTATGTGCGTCGAAGCCGAAAGACAATAATCCTCTTCTTTCAATGCGCATTTGCTTGAATAAGAATGAAAATTTGTCCAATAAAATTCCATATTTGCAGTTTCCCAAAACCAATGACGATTATTTTTACTATCAGGTATTGAGACACGAGCACCAGTCCAAATTTTGTCTTTGATTGTTGAAATTTACCCACATTTATTAGATTTGAAAAATTCAATTATTTTCATTCAACACTTTCTTTATTCATGATTACTATAATTTATAAGCAAATTTTTGGGAGTTCATTTCTACTAGATTTTAAAATTATTAGCGTACCATAGATGAATTCGCCCACAAGAAACTTGCGCAACTGATCGTCTAAAAGCGGATTCATTGGTGTGACAAGCTTCCCACCCATCTTGTCACATACTGCGAATGCTTCCAACCATGTTGCCTAGGAGAAGTGATAATAGATCATTGTAATTTGTAGTTTAGAGAAAACTAATTATGCTTCGTAGGCATTATTTTTTATGTATGGGATAGAATCACATCGTTATTAAAATTTATAAATATCATTCTTTTATTGCCTAACAAAAAAATTTAATACAACTACAAGAAAGAGTAATATGGCATAATTAAATTCAAAATTTGTGAATTTTTAACAGAAAATATTAAAAAAGAAATATTACTAAACGTCACATATGACATGTTTTGTTCCTATACCGGTATTCCATCTGGCATACCATACCTATCGGTGTTTGGGGAAAATGCCGAATCAACAGTGTATGTTATATCAACCTCTGTTAACCCCGGAAGTGAGAAAAATTAGTTCTATATTCGTTAGCCCTATCCGCCTAAGAAATTTTGACAAGTCCCCCGTTTAGTTTAGTTTATAATCAGTGTACAGACTCACTGTATGTCACAAGTTTTTCAATCATAACTAGGTTGGCAAACATCAGCAAATAATTATCCGATATTTCAACTTTTAGAATAAATATAAGTAAACAATTTGGAGACGTTGTTTCAATCCGTTTTAGAGTAATTGTTCCGATATTCGAATACATGTGGAAATACAACGCTTATAAATGGCTATCTTTAAATGATTATTTAAATAATAATGTAATGAGATTAACATAGTTAGTTATAACCTACAGGTGTTTTACTCAAATAGTAGTAAGTAGTCCGAGCCATATTGGATTTGTCACTCTCTTCAAGTGCGTCGTGCTCAGTGTCGCTCATTTTATAGTAATACGTCCCTGTTAATAAGAATCACGTAATTAGCCAGATTAATTATTGTTACTGTGAATAAAAAAATGTTATTATTGCTATAAATATGTTGTTGAATTGTGCTGTGACAAGCATAATAATTGTTGGTAGGAAATAAGTAGAAGAGGGAGTAAGAAAGAATAAGATAGTTGGAGGAGAAGGTTGTTGCGGTCTGGATTGGATTGAACGATTAGAATGTAGTATGATCATACGAGTTGTTGAATAAAGGATGATGAAAAGTCATTAGTGTTTCTTCTAAAAGTTATTCTACTCACTGTTTCAATTATAATGTCCTAACTATTAGTCTTTAGTAAAGTAATTGTAAGCAATAGTGTGGTGTTGTGTATTAACACACTTTTTTAATAAAGTGTGGTGTAGTGTAGTATATTAAAATGACTTAATTTAAAGTGTAGTGTAGTGTATCTATGTGATGCCGGGCTATGGTATTTAATATAGTGGATATGAAATACCTACGGTAGACGCGGTAAACAAAGACCCATAGTATCTGTATCGTGTGAATTGATCCAATAAAGGACAAAATTAATTTATCATTATTAAAATATTTTTGCAGCCTTTAGCACATGCAGCTTTTTGTAAATATTAATCTATTTGCGATTTTTGTTGGACCACTGACTACATCAGGGTTTGGCGTAGTTACTATTACTTTGTCAACAGGCACGTATCCAGGATTCCAGTATGGGGTGCTTGGGCTAAGATGAAATTTAAATAGAATTACAACGTCATGCGAAATGCATTTTTCCATCCATTCTTACTTTTTTGCACAATGCCATATCCAGAAATGGATTTTGAGATGAACAAAATTCTGCCATGAGGGACAAATGTGGTGATTACCGCGCGAGGGCGAAAAGTTTAATTTCAAAATAAACATGTAATGAATATTTGCGTGTAACGCGAATTTTGGTTCCATTTTTTGTAATTTTTAAACAAAATTACCAAGCAAAAGATTTTATTATTGATAGGATTAAAGAGGGCAATAATATTTACTCTATAAGCTTGTATAATCTGAGGAGTGGGGAGTGATTGTACGCGCTCAGCACTCGTAGTAGATATGTGCCTTTTGGCAAACAGCAAACCCTATATAGGTATAGCAAACCGGATATAGTAACTCCATGATATTTTTTGGATAATATTTCAGCACTTTAAGAAAATGTATTTTCATTTGAATGAGTTATAAATTCATATGTGAAATTTCTAGTAGAAAAACGTTAATAAAAATACGAGGAATATATTACGGATATATTGTTGTATCTGTTTTTTATTTGAATTTCTCGCTTCTTAATTTTCTACCTATTTGGGTGAAATTACATTTCCTCAACCCGCAAAAAGAGTAGATATCACTGTAGAGTTTTTGTTACAACATTTTGAGGTATACTGGAAATTGAGCGGAAAGCAGCACGACCAACCCGAATATTTTTAATACTTACGAAATGATTAACGTATTTAAAAATACCTTTGGTTATCGCTCCACTAGGAACTATGGCCGCCATTGAGACGAAGACAATCAATATCAGCGTTCTCATATTGCAAAAGTGATTTTAGGAATAACTTTGTCTCACAATAATTTTTAAATATTCTTCTGATATTATTAAAAAATTACTCTACTATTACTTTGAGTATGACGCATAAATTTTGTTATGGTCTAGTCATTTGTGGTTAAACACAAAACACAAAGTGATTTTCCGACACTACTCGTTATGTGAAGTAATGTATTGACAGAGGTATGGAATTTTTATTGAAGTTTTTTTGCGACAATCAATATTATCATTATGACAATGATGGAATGGCTGACTGTGATGATGAACTTGCCCAATCGTAAAACCATCAATTAAAAATTATTACATCTCACGAACCTACACTAGTGTAAGTGCATGTATAATCAATTAACCCGCGAAACACCCACTGGACCACATTTGTGGCCTTTTGATTTTGACTCAAAATATTTCAATGTTCCCTGTGACCTATTTACCTGGGATTTTTTGTATGTGTCACAAAATGATGGATTTGCATGAGAAAGTTTGTTTGAAGTTCTTACGTCGAAATCTGATTTTTTTAAAATTGAAAATGTTTTTTTGCCCATGTATTAGCTCCTATACCACATTTGTGGTCCTTATCCAGGGTTTCGTACTATACAAACCACATTTGTGGTACCTCAGTTTAACTTGTGCTCTTGTTTATTTAGTGGACCACATTTGTAGTAATTGAACATTACTTACATGTTTTGTGATATAACGCTTATAAAAGGGCATCAATTAATCCATTTTGTTATTTATTGTAAATTATAATTATTTAATATAAACTTTGCTGATTTCGAAACCCTAGAACCACAAATGGGGTGTTGGAAATTTACATGGGACCACAAATGTGGTTCTTGGGTATACAATGTGGATTTTTGTAGTGGGTGTTTCGCAGGTTAATTGGTGCCGAGTATAGTTTAACATACTTCAGTATTCCATGAAGCAAAAGTTTTAAAATTAAAATAATAAGCTAAACGATGTATGATGTAATATAGGTTGACGTTCTAGTAGCTCTCACTAATTTTTTCAATATCTCTCAATCAATCATTTACAAACGAAGACAATAAGATTCTGAAGCCCGACACATTTGAAATAGATCGCCGCAATATAATTTGCACTCAGATATTGATGTGCGTTTAGGTTGTAATAAAATGTATGTAATACTGATACGCCCCTTCTGAGAACTCAGTAACATAGAAACAAATGTTAATCTTCAAAATAGCAAAAGTGAATCAACGCTGTTCTTATAAAGTTAGTTATTCCCGATCTCTAAATTTAGTTAAATTATAATTTTTTAAGTCTCTTTCTCAATTTTTTTTAAAATTGGGGCACTAAACAACACTTCCACTGTTGTCACTTGAGACTCAAAAATAAAGCTTGCTTTTTGGTACTCTATACAGAGGTGTAATATTTTATTGATCCTCCGCTTCACAAACAACATGATACAAAGAGAAAATCAATTTTTACAAAATACTTTTTAAATGCCATTCACTAACACTATATACTGATTTTTAACTGAGCTTTAACTGACAAACATTTTCATTGCAGATTGTACCGAACCTCAATTTTTAAACTTGACCTCACCTTTCATCCTGTCCTTTAGTGTACCACGTATATGTACCAAGGTATACGCCAAGTTCAACAAAATCATTCAATCCGAGGTAGAGCTATCTCAGTATGGATTGATAAATAGCAATTTGATAAACATTAGAGATGTCAATCTAAACCCAAGAATGTAATAGGTTTTAATATGTTTATTTAAAAGAGGAAACAGAAAAGGCATACTAGCGTTTTTATATAATAAGGCATAAACGGTTACCTTCTTTACCTAAAACAGGTTATCTTTCTTGAAAAGGTAGCCTAGAACCAGATTTGGGGTGAAAGAGTTATGAAAAAAGTGCAATAAACAAAAAATATTGCTTCCCCTTTTTTAGTTTACTGATTTTTTTTTAGTTTCTGAAGTGTCCTCTTTCAATTATAAATTTTATTTCTAACTTTGCTTGTTTGGATCTGATATCGGCTTTCACTTTGCATATTGGATTTTAAATAATATTGGCCTAAATTTTGCGTTAAAACCTGTATGCCCAAAACGTAAAATCCTAAGCGTAGGAATAGGGTTGCAAAAGACGATTTTCGACATCTCTACTGGATATCCATGCGATTATAGTCACAGTTCCAATAGTGATAATGAACCATGTTGAAACGGCCGTAAATAAGTATGTACATAAATATATACTAGTTAATCAAACAAATAAACATAAATATCAAGATAACACAATTCAATTATTGTTTAGTAGCATGCAGGAGTGAAAAATATTGAAAACTTGGTAACGTGGTTTTTTGTAAAACTATAAAATTAAATACTTCCCCCATAAGAAATGTTGGTTAGAATTCACACTTTATAACGCAATGCTATAACGGAAAGTCGTTGGTATTACGTAATTTCTAAACGAAAAAATAATGTTAAAATGTCCCACTTGGGAACCAAATTGTAACGAAATTGGCAAAGCACAGACAAAAATTTAGACCTGCGCGGGGATCAGTATTCAGAACCTTCGGCTCTGCTGCTGTCCTCTATACCACTGCGCTGGCTGTCCCTCTTGATTGAGTTGAAGGATTTACAGCTATAAGAGCTGAAAAGCTAAAATCAACCGCCTCGTGCTGTCATTAAATTTCGTTCTACATAAACGAGAATTCAACCAAAATATTACGGCAATGCTAGATGGTAATATTTTGGTTTCAAAATATCAGTAAATGAACGATATTTTTTAAACAAAACTTTACAAACCATCAAAATACGTTAATACAACGAAAATTAATGAAATGGTATTTCAGCCAACGAAAATTTCTTATGGGCTACCTAAAGAGGCTTACCTAAAGAGACAGCCAAATTATGGGAACTCTTGCAAAAATTGATGGAACCTACATATTAACGAATATGATAAAAACCAAGAATATCTGTATCTTGATCAAATATGAATAATCCCAGTTGCTCTCAGGGGCGGTGTCTATTTTGAGAAATGTTTGTGAGCGGGTTAAGTTTTACCATGAAATAAACATTATTTTCAGCCCTGAGAATATATATACCTACTAAATATTGTCATGTCTAATATAAATAATATTTGAGGAGGATTTATGTGTTGAAGGCGAGTGAATAACAACATTAAGCGTAATTTCCTATTTTCACCAAAAGAGTTTCAACTCTTTAAACGATTAAAATTTAATCCCACTCACTCAATGTTTATGACAACTGCTGGGCTTAACAAAATACACTGATGCGTAAAGTGACACTGGTTTAATGTTAATCTTTACATGACTGATAAATTAAAAATCAGGCTCTGATAGATTGAATTTATCTTAAGCTGGTTAAATTTTTTTATCAGAATGAAAATTCTCCATGCAGTATATAAAGCAAAATAATACAAAGGTGTCAGATTGATATCAATTGAGTTCATTCAATATGAAAGCGTTTATTTTATTTTTGGCATTGGTTGTCCTTCTGATTAAAGTTGATGGACATGGTCGATTGGTTGTACCCATCAATAGATCTTCCGTTTGGCGTGACCCCCAATACGCACATTTAAATCCTCCTTCCAATTGGCAAGACGACCAGCATTATTGTGGCGGTTTCCATGTGAGGACTTTTTAATTATCTTTATATCCCTGCCCCTGACCCTCTGATCCTTCATATTCTTTTTATTCATTCTGCATTGTAATTTTTTGTGATTTTTATGAATTCTATTTTAGAACCAATGGCTTGAAAATGGAGGAAGATGCGGTCCTTGTGGAGACAGTTGGTCTGAAACGGTTCCACGCTCAAATGAAAATACAGGCATTTTTGGTCGTGGAATTGTAGTTAGCAGTTATACAAGGGGCCAGGTAAAATATTATTTTATGACCATTATTGCCTTCTTTGGTGAAAAAGTAATTTTCGTCTGTTAGAACTAAAAAGCCGGTTTATCGCCTTCTTTCAGAAAAAAGCTTTTTTGGCTTTTTCAAAATTTTGCGCCTCGATGGACAATGTCATGATTTATTTAGCTTCATAATTAGGTTTATGCTTCTTATGATGTTATTAAATAAAAACTTAAACTACAACTAGGTAATAAATGTGGAAGTGCTTCTAACTGCTGAACATATGGGCCATTTCGAATTTCGTCTTTGTGTTTTAAATAATGCTAATGCCGCTGAAACGAATGAGTGCTTTTCTCATTTACTTGAAAAAAGCGATGGCTCAGGAACCAAGTTTCCCATTGACAAGGGAATTGGAATGTATCACGCAAGTCTTAGGCTACCTGCTGGTGTTACATGTAATCGATGTGTTCTACAGTGGCACTACAGGACAGGTTTGTAAAGTATTATGTCATGTTTCCATGCTAATGTTAATGTGTGTTGCTTCTACTTAATTTTCAAATAATTTGTCTCATTTCAAAATATAATTAAAAAAATATTATAAATTTAGGCAATGCTTGGGGTGAATGTGAAGATGGAAGCGAAGCAATGGGCTGCGGACCACAAGAGACATTCCGAAGCTGTTCCGATATATCCATTCGTTAATTTTCTAAGCGGAAATAAACACAATATTGTATGTACGAAAGTAAGGAAATAAAATGTTCATTTGTGTATTGTATAAAATGTTTTTACAACTTGTTCGGAAAATGCGAAGTACCACAAATCCTGATATTGTTCATGCTTGCAAGATAAAATGGATCATAATTTATCTCTAACCAGGATTTAATACTGATTTCTATGATAACTTCATTTCCAAATTTGTCCATTCTTCATTATTAGTCAATAAACCAATCATTATAACAATGCAAATAGATTGAATTTCAATATACGTTCAATCAATGAAATACCTGTTAATAAAAGAGAATAAAATCCAAGAAGTCTTAAAATTTTAGCATCTTTTAATTTTATTTTTCTTTGAATATCATGTCAAATTAAATGAAATGGTATGTAAATATAATTTAAGCCATCGAAAATTAAATAATTGGACAATCCACATTCCAAGCAAAGTCACAATTTTTTAGGTTATCGTTCCACATGAGTCCGTCGGGACAAGTCTGATGTCCAACAATTTCTCCACGCACACATATGTAAAAGCTTTGACAGTCGGCTGGATCAGCAAATGAACCGTCAGAGGCGGGGCATACAAAACCAGGTGGTGTGGTCGTTGTTCCAGCAGGTGTCGTCGTTCCACCTGGTGTCGTCGTGGGAGGCACTACTAAACTCAAAAGAAATTATTGTTAATTTCACATAATGCATACTCCTAAAATATAAGAAATACCGGCTTAAAATATTTAGGATTTTATAGAATTAGAAAATTAGAATTAGTAATAAAATAATAAAAAAAACTAGCGATTTAGGAAAAAAGGGAAATCAATATTGATATTATTGAACAGTGCCTATCAAGAATCCTAGACAACTGTTGGTCTTAGGAGGTAGGGAATATCCATTGAACAATATACTACATAAGAAGAGCAGACGTTAGTTAGGTTTTGGTTAGAAATCAGCTATCGGCCTCATTCAATGATAGTTTACGCAAAGAACACTTCACCAATCACTGTCGAGGAAAAGAAAACCGACGCCCAATCAAAACCCTCTAAAAGAAAATATCTCTAACCAAAACCTAACTAACGTCTGCTCTTCTTATGTAGTATATTGTTCCATGGGGAATATCTAAAGTTTGTTAACAAAAATTATGATTATTACCTGCCCACCAATTTTCACCCAAATCGGTAGCATTGGTGGGCATATTGCTAATATTATTTTGCTTCAAGATTTTTGTTTCCAACATTGTCATTTGTCTAAACTCCTTAATGCAAGATGGTTGCCTATAGGTTACTTGGGGTCTGTTAAAAAATCAGCACGTGACTTGCATTTTACACAAAAAAGTTATATTTTACCTGTCGTTGTTGTAGGAGGAGTTACAATGGGTGTGGTGGTCCAGTCAGGTGGAGTGATTGTTGTATTAGCCCATGAAGGACGTGGACGATCTTGACAGGCAGTCAGATAGTCGTAATTGCATCCCTGGTATCGAATGTCGAAGAGAAAGTAATTTTGACACAGAACAAGCTCTGATTCCCAATCAAAGCATTGCCAATAATACTCACACGCTTCTACATTAGGATACGCACCGAATTGAGTCGGACATGTAAAATTTCCAACAGGTGGTTCTCCAGTCGTTTCAGCTGGAGTGGTCATTGGAGGTGTTACAGTTCCAGGAAGGCCTGAGGGCCTGTGTCGATCTCCACACTCAACATACTCAGGCCAATTACAACCATCGTAGTTCAAATCAAAAAGTTGATTTTCCGTGCAATATCCTAATTGAGCTATGCTTCCCCAGCATTCATAATAATAGTCGCATAAAACTGGATGCGCGAAAACACCTCTGGACGGAC
The DNA here is from genome assembly GCA_034694085.1 of Pogonognathellus longicornis. Taxonomy (NCBI): domain Eukaryota; kingdom Metazoa; phylum Arthropoda; class Collembola; order Entomobryomorpha; family Tomoceridae; genus Pogonognathellus; species Pogonognathellus longicornis. The sequence continues at coordinate 24,347 of JAQFYB010001894.1, forward strand.
ATGTAAATGAAGGATCAGGCCCAATAATGGAATGCCCTTTCAAAGACTGCAAATCGCAAATTTTTTTAATTATAAATTTTATTTTTTGCTTAATAAGTTTTTTTGTTATATATAATGAAGATATCTTTGATTATAAAGTATTTACCTATAACAGTGTTACCTAGTACTAATACTACATACATATTAAATATGACGTAAATTTTAGCTTTTTAATTTAAATAAGAGTATACAGAAAGAAATAAGTTGTGTGATTTGTTAAACCAAAACGGCAACATTATAATGAAAATATATCGACGAAATATTCATTGCCGTTCTATTGGTCATTCACATTAGCATAAAACTTTTTGTTGAGCTCCCCAAGTTATAATATAATAATGGCTACGCCCCTGCACATGATCGATGAAATGATTTATTGAATTATGCATGTAAATCAAACGAAAACTAACCCAGTAAATATATTTCAAGATATTATCATAAATTGTAAAAATTAAAACTTCCCATCCTTGCAGGTTACTTCTGTATTTGAAAGTTGTCTTCAATATAACATGTTATTCAATATCAAAGATATAGCAAATTGGCTTGCAATTAATATCTTGTTAAATTGCATGGTTAATTTGATGAGGGACGATGTAATGGAACACAATGAGGTTTAACCATAAAATATACTACTTTTACTTTTAGTTACAACTTTTCAACAAAAAAAAACATGTAAATATTTATTTTCAGTCGCTCCTAATGCATGCACCATTGCCTTCGCGGCGTAAAAATACCATATTACATTAAGATGGTCAGGTTTGAATAAATTAACGTTATAACTTATACTGTTGTAACAATGAATAAAATTACTTACAGGATTTTCAGTGACGGATCGATTAGGAATACTAATTGCACAGTTGAATGTGCAAGCAAGTATCGCACAAAACTTTAAGTAGGATTCCATTATAAAAAACTGGGCAATAAAAAATATTCTGGATTGACGAAAAAATTAAAAGCAAATGATGCATTCAAATCCAATGTCCGACTATTCATAGGATTCATAGCTATTAATCCACTTATACGCGTAAAAGAATTTAAGCAATATTGTGTGACCATGTCAGATTTGAAGGAAATTGTCAAGATTATTCCAAATAATCTAATCTGTAAAAAATTTCCGTTGTAGTTTTCAAGGTAGGGATTTTTCATTTGTCATACAGGGAATTGTAAATATAATTTACATTAGCTTAAATGTATTGTCACACATTTTGTACATTTTAAGATGGCATAATGAGTCGGACATTCAGATATTAAAGCCAGGGAAGAAAACCTCAAATCAAATTTTGATACTTAATTTTATTTAAAAAAGCGAGTGCGATTATATTTATGTTATAGTTATGAATAAACCTGTACTCTGTACTAAACGGATTTAAGCAGCGATTTCTACGAAATTCCAGATTTTCATTTTATACATCCAATATTATTTTTAACCCCACTCTTGCTAACAGAAGTGACTTAAGCTCATCCTAATACTGTGGTAGAGAAAAATTACACTTTTGAGTGTTTTTCTAACAAAATGCAGTAGACGAGAATATATTTTTCATTTTCATGTATGCGTTATATTTTATGAGTTTTTTAAACATTACGCGTTAACGAAATCATTGAGACTAAAGCCGTGGTCACACCGCGGTAATAAACCAATCAGTTTAGGACAGGTTGTCCTAAACCAAATCGTATGATAACGAAATTGCATTAGACAACAAGATCATTTCCACTGAAAATGTTAGGTTTGGAAGGAAATGGCATGAACAAAAATAGCTAAAGCATTTTACTTACAAATTGTACATATTAGGTGGAAATGATGTTGCATAAACTAGAACTACAGCGGCATCTAGCTGACCATCAAAGTCAAATTAATGTATATCAAAGTCCATAGGTATCGAGAGCTCTAATTCTATTGGATATTTCAAACCTCGCGCCCTTACGTGATTCTGTATGCGCAGAGTGTATAATGAATTGTAATGAACAAGCTAGAAAAGTAGAAATGAATCCTACTTTGGTTTAAGCAGCTTATACCTGTTTAGGCTGCTTTGGTCTCAACAAAATATTCTGGTGGAAATGCAACAGATTTTATGCTTCAACCATTTCGTACTCAACGTTTTGGTTGATACCAAAGTGTTCGATCCTAACGTGCAGTGAGAATGGGTGGTTGGAGCTAAATGGTTCGAACAAAATGGTATAAGCTGGTTTATTACCGCGGTGTGAACACGGCTTAAGTGTGAAGTAATCATTTATCGAAAAGAAGATTCAAAGTCTTTATACCTCGCTGAGATATTTATTTATGGAGATATTTATGGATACTCAAGGTATTTTTTATGAATAAATACAAATGTTCAGGAGAGAATCTAACTCCGATTTACAAGTAGTAGTTTGTTTACAGTATTGATTTATGTCCATTATTTACGTTTGGTTTGCATTATATTTATTACTGGCAAATAAATTTGTTATGACCATTTTACAATAAATATTTATGAATTAAATTATTAAGTGGTGTTATATTACCCTTCAAATTCACAGACATATTTGTATTGGTAGTTACAGTGGGCTAAACACCATCCCCAGTCAGCGTTCTGCCGCAACGCAACCAGACACGCGTTTTCATTTCGTGTGCTGCAAACCGGGGACAGAAAATTGCTAAATGACATGGGAAAATTCACAGTTTCCCAAAACCAGGCGCCAGCAACAACGCGCGCTCCTATCCAAATGATTTCTAAGGGAACAAATTGTAATAATGACTACAATATTGTTAATATTATCACAAATATTGTTGAAAAAACGGAAAACCTGTTGAATTTGGAGTCATGAATAGTCTCAAATTATTATCCAGTACAGGATTCAATGGTGTCGCAAGCATACCCCGCAGTGTGTTACAACTCCTAAAAGATTCATCCCAGTTTCCCTATGTTTAAAAAAAATGTTTTCAGAAATTTTGTTACGTTCTATTATTACAGTATCATAATTGGGGAAATGAATGCAATTTGATACAACGATACATACCGGCGTATCACTCAAGTAATAATAAATTGCTTTGGCAGAATTTTTTGGTATCGATGTTGATCCCAGATAAGTAAATCCTTTAAAACAAAGTTTAGTTTGGTTGATTATAATGACAATCAAATATTCAAAGTACACACTTTCAAGTAGCCTTGACAACCGTTTATCCAAGTAACTTATATAATATATACATTACTTTGCTTTAGGGCAAAAAATAAATTGGAGTCGTATACCTTCAATATGTCGGGGCGAGTCGATACGAAATGCGTGAAGTTCTAGCACCAACAATGCAACAACAGCAATGAAAAAATCTGTTTTTACCATTTTTGGGGCAGCTAAAAAATTTGTATCCCAAAGTTAAAAAAGTTAAAAAACAACGACTAATGCTTGCGCTGGGATTTAAGGAATCTAATTATTTGCATGCTGCGGGGCTTTTATATTGACAGGTATACATCTCCCACATAAAAAATGCCATCATCAAACTGATTGATTACGATACATGATTGATGATCTGATAAATGGTGATTTCTATTTGCCAATAAATTTATCTAATTTAAACTTCTAAATTTAATTTGTGATAATTTTATGTTCTACAATTTTGTTGTTCTCAATGATTTACTACTGTTCTTACAAAAGATTTGCATATTATGGGGGGAAATGAGAATTCCATTAAATTAAAATTATTCCGATATAAAAAATAAGTTAAAACTTATAGGTAGGTATAATTATAATCGATATATATTATATTATTCTTATAGGCACCGACACAGTTAACTGAATACATTGTACATACGTGATGTAAGCCAGTATTGTATTGGTTGGATTGACATTGATTGAAGAGTAAGTTTAATTTTTTACTGTCCTAAAATAAACATTGCGATTTGGTAGGTAATAACATAAACTAAACAATTCAAACGGATAAATGTAAGTAATGGAGAGGCTAGTCTCAAAATGAAGCTTAAGGTGACGGTGCAGTACGTTGCTCATTTTACAGCTTTTTTCACTCATTTCGCTATAACTTTTGAACGGAAACTCGGATTTCAATATAATTAGCTATCCGTTGTAGCTGTATATTGTACCTTTCATTTATACAACTTAAATTTTTTCGAAAAAGTAG
>JAQFYB010001895.1:0-28488 GCA_034694085.1 Pogonognathellus longicornis
TTCATCCAGTTTTTCTTCTAGCATTGGTGAATCCAATTTTAATTTCTTTCGTTTTACGAAAAACTGTGAAGAAATCATAATGGCTGACTTTCAAAAAGCCCTGAAACACGAACCGTCACCGTAGATGACATTCCTGAGACAGAAACAATCATTGTTGACAGCAATAAATTGGATTCACCAATGCTAGAAGAAAAACTGGATGAAAGTGTGAAGGAATCGGCCACAACTGAAATTGTTGAAGCAGCCAATGCTGACATTCCGGAAAAAGAGAGTTCGAAAGTGGAAAGTGAGGCTAAAATTTCAGAAGTTGAAGCTGATCCTCCGAAAATGGACGCTGACATGGGCAATCCGAAAAAAAAGGCTGAAGTAGCAGCGTAATTGGTACACTGTTGACTTTCATTTTTTTAAAGTTAAAGACACCAATCCAACGTCCTTTGTGTGACTAGTTGTATTTGTATAACTGGTCTTTGGACTCCTGATCCTGATTGCTGGCTGAGCCGTCAATTTGCTGACTGCCGAGTTTTGCAAATGAACACGCAGCAACGCAGCATCCACTCGCACTCTAACGCTATCTTTGAATGTGTAGTTGCCCGCCTCTGTCCGGGATCGCTAGCTTTAGTCGCATTTTGTGGAACAAAGATTCTGCTACTATAGTTCAACACAGAGATGTAAAGTGAGATGAGATACATGGAAAATGTTTTGTGATGCAGATAACAGATTTTCCCTATGTGTAATGTGTATTGACATTTCAGAACCTTTTCAAACAAAATGGATTGAAAGAAATTGCAATTGAAAATTACATCATATAGATTATAATAATCTACCCGCCATTGTGTTGCGTGAATAATTATTTGCAATGTAGTAGTAGGGGTAATCAAATCAATGCACATCAAATGAGCTCCTCATTGCCGCAATCCGTTTCTCTGATTATAATTGCAAGCAGATATGACCACTCATATTTATTATTTGCATTTATTAATCATTCATTGTTTCTTTCATTGTATCTTTGAGAAGATATCTTTATCTGTAAGTTGTAGGTTTCCTGAGTCTCACAGGCTAAAATCCTAATATCTGAAATATTATCAAATATTAATCATTTGGTTGTACAAAAATCAATGAGATTTTGTTGCAGTACTTAATACATAGACTATTTTTTTATTAATTAATGTAATACGTACAAGGTAGATGAATTAATCACAATTTCAACTTGTAATTACGTGCAAATAACATTTTTATTAGAGTCGTCTCTATTTTTGAAACTGTATTGCCAACTAGAGTCACAAAGTATATATTCAATAATACTACCAGTGCAGTGTGTATTATCTTGTCAGATAATCTATACTGCTACTGCACAGCTATAAAATACGGAGAAACCCTACTCTCCAACATTCAATGCTATTGATCTCCAACATTAATAGCAGCTCAGTAGGCAATGATATTTTTACGGTGGTGTTGCCGTCATAAAATTTCTGCCTTTTAACTTATCGAATTACTGAATAATTCTTTATTCCATTTGTAGAAGTGATGGAGAGGAATTTCATTCATGAACTCAAGGAGGAACTCCTTCTGTGGAATGAATATTGTGTTATTCACTTGTGCTGCATGTTTACTTACTCTCATGAAGCAGACTAACGAGCATAATGTGTTGTCCTTAATGACTGATATAGGGTACAAACACACTGAAGCTTGAAGAAGGTTAAATAAGATATACTACAGAACGTGTTCAACCATTTAGGACACATATACATACATGAGTGCTACGACATACTACAACTACTAATTACAATTACCAAATAAATAGGTATTATAAATATTTTAACATTTGTCATTGTTTTAGAATCACGATGCACATTCTGCACACATTCGATAATTGTCATGGTGTGTACAGACAGCCAAGACAGTTAGGTTGACCAATGTGACAAGTGTCTAGTCCTTGTCTAGTCCACTTTATTGTATTTCGCTTTGCATAATTACTATCAAGTTTATCAGCAGGAAATTTTCAACTCTTGTGGCTTATAAAAATTGTTGCTCTTCCTACCGGATGCCTTTGTAAACCAACATGGAAAAAATCTTAATTACTAAAAACATTTGAAACTTAAGGATACATAATATAACCATTTAAAGTTGAAAGAGAATCATGAGAAGATGAGTGTACAATCATTATTTTGGAATCGTTGAAAGCTAAATTGCATTCTTTGCATTTCTGTTTAATTCTATTCTATCACATGTCAGATTGCTAACAACTACTAAACATGCGAACAATCACGAAATACGTTAGAAAGATGTAAAAACATAATATTGCAATAATGGAATGCAGTGTCTTCATTATAATTGACCGACAGATTGTAGCAAGATCAATTAATTAAAGAAATGAAAACCATTGTACGTTTGCAATTACCGTTATATGTCATATTATATCTTAGTTGTTAATGTAATCTCATCCAACTTATGTCAATGTCATTTTTTGCAATAAAACAGTAACACACGACTCTTAACATTGTGTCCAAAAACGACTTTTTATTATAAGAAAAGCAATAAAACTGTCTCGACAGGAATTCTTCATGGGGTTTAGAAATATGCAATTCACTACTACTGTGAAACATACACCTATAACTCTTGTTGAAGAATAAGAGGTTAAGAAAAACAATCTAGTTTTCAGCACAGTCATATTGCAGGGTCATTGCTGACAAAGTTTCTTCTGGTTTACAAAGACTCATCAAGGTCACAGTTTATAGTATTTGTCGATGCCAACCTGATTTTTTTAATTAGTAAATTAAAAAAATCAGCTACAAGTTTATAGAGTTTAAGTATAATATTTACTTATTCACTAATATCCCTTAAACTTACATTTAGTAATACTAAAGTATACTTGTGGGTAAAAATAAGATCAATATCATGAACTTGAAAATCATTAACATAATTACAAATCAGAAACCTTTGCCAATTTTGTACCTAAATAAATTCTCAATTTATTTTATAGTAGTCTAAACTCAAAGAAATATGGTACAGCAGTTTTCTTAATGGCAATTTTTATCTTCAATTAATATTAAAATGAAGTATGGCTCGATAATTTGTTTGTTGGGTTATTGTAATTACATGTAGCGTTCTGCAGGTTGATAATCAATAAAATTATATGCATTAACATTAATCCCTGGCAATTAAAGGTAGGCCACGAACACACGTTTGCTACATAAAGAGCCCATTACACACACAATTTAAAATTGTTTTATGAGAAGGAGCAGAGGAAAATGATACAGTTTGAGCTTAATTTAGACGAATTAAAATTCAAGGCTGATCATAAAATTGCGATTGATTTTGTATCACGTTGATCGCATAGAGACAGAGATCTCAAGGAGTCAAGAAATGCAAAGGTAACGACGGAAATTATGGGTTTCTTGTTAGAAGTAGAATTATAGATTAGAACATCCCTCTACCAATATACCATTGATACACCCCACTTTGATAATTCTGTCCCTTTATACAGTTTCACTTGTTCCACATATTATTTATTACCACACTACATGCAGCATTATGGCTTTGAACATGAAAAGCCTCTTACAAGCATTTATGTACATACACACACACAGATAATAGCTGGGTTTGCGTTCTTGCAGATTATTTGTAAGAGAGCGTGTGATTAATCAGATGTTAATAATACAATTCGTCTCATCAATGATTGATTTGGTAATTGAGGATACACAGAAGAGATGCGTTCGCTCAACATTCAAGAAGGTTAACAAAACAAGACGTGCTTCGAAATGATCATGGTGATAAAGAACCCCTCGGAAACCTTACAGTACATTTAGCCAACTCTGAGAGTGACTAGGTAGTTAGATAGAACATACACCGTGCAAAATGGTATTTTAAGGATAAATGCTGCAAAGGGCAGACATTTGAAGTTGAACTGCACCAGTTTGGTAAAGGATGAGTTCATAATGATGTTCTCTGATTGAATATTGAATGAAGAAGCAGCATGAGACACAGACTACATATATGCGCAAATGAGACGGACACGATTAACAGACTACACGAATGGAATACTAATATTTAAAGGCACACAGCACAGTATACACTACAGTGCCACACAAACACATCACACATACAAAATACAAATACAAAAGCTATAGCTATAGCCATAGTCTTTAATTACGATTACATGACACTCCACTACAATATTGTACAGTGTGAGTCTGTGTAGTAGTACAACAGAGAGTCGGATGACTAACAATCAGCATTAGCTACTAAAAGCAACGTGTAGTGTGTAAAAGGTGTATAAATGAACATAATGCTAATAGACCCCCTATAAGAAGAGCCATAACATGAAGCTCGCAAAAGTCTCAAGAGTTGATATCGTCGTTAGAATGCTATGACTGCAGCTTATTCGCCCATTGCTCATTTAAACGTGTTCAGTGTTCATTGAATCGACTTGGGAAGAAATTATAAAATTGTTGCCCGTTATCCTTGATCTGGAAAGTGAAAGTTCATCTTTATTATGCTCACTTCATACTTTATATTTGATCATTTCGTTGTATCTCAACAACTAAACACGACTCTATACGCGCATCTTCTTTTCTATAACACTCTCATCTGTCACTGTGACTTCACAGATTCTGACTATCTATGGACATTCTTTTACTCAGTCTGTCTCTGCTACTATACTACTGTAATAGAGTGTATTATTGTAATATTAGTAATTCTGTATAAAATATTCCTTTAGAGTGTGTGGTTTGGTGTATTATGAATATAACGTATGAGCACTAAATCAAATGTTACTACTACTACCATCCTGCCTCCCACACGTATGAACAATAAAATATAATTATAGCTGATGCAAATAAACTACCAAATTCTATGTTCAACAGCATTATATATTTGTGATAAATGCATGGATTTCGTGTGCAAAAGCAAGTCTTGATGAGACAACAATTTTCCACAATTATGGAATGAACTGTTCTGACCGGTTATATTAAACTGACTCGAAATGAATGAATGAAATGAGCTGTGATGTGTACATTGTTCATTCAGGTGCACGCACTCATGCACAAAAATGATGCATTCATTCGTGTATGCTTTTTTATGTATTTATTTATGTCATGTTGGATATTAGTTTTGAAGAAGATAGAAGATGGCTCATAAAAATGTAATAATAACTGTAAATATAAATAACCTGTCGTGGTGTGAATTGAGCATTGTGAGTAATGGAAATATTCAGGGAATCTCGAGTCAAATTATAAATAAAACATTTTCAGATAAGTGGTTGACTTTGGCCATTGGCATACATTTAGGAATCTTTGCTGATTAATGGACACATAATAATGTTACAACTATATGCATGTAGTACATAATCTAACTGTGTGTGAAATACATTTTGCCTCACCTAAACTACAATACTCTAACAATAAGTGCCAATGAGATTGGATTTTGTAAAAGGAAACAATGTATTTACGGGTTTGTTGGTGTGACATATAAATGTAGTATAGGTCTCCTTAAGATGCACTTACATGTGTTTTATGAATATTTATGTGGACACAGAGACTATTAGTGAAGGCATGGCAATGTTGTAGATGCTGTGTTGCTGACATGACACAATCAGCAAGTATGATGAGAATGGTTAGGTCAGTTGACGAATAATAAGCATAATGGGTCACACTGAATAGGAAAGGAAGATGCATTTATAAAATAGGTTACAATAACGTCATAATCATATTATACTGCTAATACATGGGACGACTTAGACTACAATGCAATGTAACAGACTAACAATGCAATAATTGCAAAAGTGTGTTCGCTACACGGCTCTCAAGAACTTTATAATATTCTAATATGACAATCATGCTCAACCCTTGAAAATTTATGGGTAGACAATATACATGCAACCAAGGAGTGAGAGGACCATTGCAAATGACAAATGTGCCATAATATGTTTGTATAATGCATGTCTGTGTCTGCACGTGTAGCTTTTACGAGTTACTGAACACAGTTTTAGTATGAATATTCAAAGAAATCTGTTTTCATTGCAAATCTACTTTATGTAATGTAATACGCATAATATCATAGTGTGCAACTTATTTGCAACAATCTGTGTATGTATGTATGTATTTAGGTATGTATGTATACTTGTTAAATAAATATGTGTATAAATATAAGTGTCACTGTCACTTATATTAGTACTACTACCGATAAAGTTGAAAGAGACATTGGATTATTGTAATATTGTAATAATAATGTGAATGTAAAGTGAATATTAGGAGTAATAAATTTGGTAGTGATGATAACTAACAGTCGGGGACATAAAATAAAAGTACAGCAAGGAAAGTGAATCAAAAATAGTGAAGTGATATGTCGTGATAGCCCACTCTTTATTTATGATGCTATTTATTCTGCATCTGCATGGCTCTCTGTACAATCTCAGATGGGGCAGATGCCGATTAAAAACGTGCAGAGTTTGTATACACATCACAGTGAAAACATTATGGACACAAGACACACCGCCGTCCATGTGTACAGCACACCTTATATGAATTGGAAAAATTGTAATTGTGATGTGATACAGACGTCAACCTGTGAATTCTATATTGCAGGCTTCTCTTGTAGTGTGGGCTAATAAATGAATCTTCTTTCTAATATCAAGGCTACTATATTATTATGGGCTCTTCTCCGCGTACACACAACATGCACAAACTCAGCGGGCAATAACACAGTCTCATACTTGGATACTACATATGGACCACTCTCACTACCTCACAAACCTAATTCTTTTCGGAAGTAATAAATGCAAATGTAGCGTCCTCCACGTGTATGTAATTACATTGCTGCATCCATTCGGCTGCCATTGCTCAACATTTTCCCAACGCTTTTCGATTCAAAATATCATTAATTATTATAACTTTTTATTTATGATGAAATGCAAAAGACAAATGATACTCAGCCTTTCATAAGTCATGCAGATATTTTACAAGGACTTGGAATACCTAAATAAAATCGGTTTCAACCCAATAAAATCATTCTCTGCAAATAATTAGCTAGTGTAATGTAACATTATATTTTAATTAGTGCGTAATACCAGTAAGATTTATAGGTAATGGAACAAAGTAATGCTCATATTCTCAAAGTATGTCTTTTTTGGTTTGTCATTGTAATTGAGATTGAGCGATTGTATTGAAAATATACTGTTATCATGTTTCATATAAAATATCAGAAAATGTCAGTGAAACATTATTATATTTTTAGTATGAACATTTTATCTTTAAGGTACTATATTGGTCGTATTTATTAGTATTTAAATATGGCTGCAATGGGGACGGTTTATTGATTTTAGTCTGAAACTTTTCTACTAAGGTATTTATGTTGCAAGCTACATGTGCAATGTGCAATTACATTTATTTGCTATAAGGTATAATGTTATTTGAATACGGTATCTACACTGTTTTGCAGGGACTATGTTATGTAGGCATTGTAGCAAGTGTAGATTGTAGATTGAGAGAAACATTTTCATCGAAATGAAATAAGCCTGACACTTTAAAGATATTTATTTATGCGAAATGCATTCATACAATGATGATGATTGAATTGACCTCCTGTCATGCTCCATTATTGTTTGTCTCGATCTCTCAATAATATACTCATCTCTACAAGGAATTATCATCGTGATTTCCCCAGAGACACAGTTGACCACAGCAGAGATAGACAAATATAGACGCACTCTTCAGATCACACCAAAGATTCTCTAAAATTCTATTCTCACTCAATCCTACAAGTCAAACCATCACCAAATCTCAATCAGACTCAACTTAGAAACATACAATGATGCAATGTTTGCTCATATTTGTATCTGCGGTTACGCTAAACAAACTAAACACACCACGACTACATTATTGGCATTAGCACTATTAAAATAAAATATAGAACTGTTTCACATGTTCATGAATACATGCAACACATTCAACAGCATGAGATGCATCATTATCAGTGCTTGTTAGTGTTGGTATTTATACCGAGTTTCATTCACCTTTTAGCTTCATTTATGGTGCTGACAAATGCATTATTCAATGTGCCAGTCCTCAGTAGATTGTGCAGGGAAAGGTATGCAGTATAATTTAAAAGATAACTATTTCTAATTTTGGTCTTCATTTTTGCGTCTAGTTCACTTTCTGACGAGACACAACATAATAAGACGTTGTAAACAAATAACAAACATACTTATGCACAAGTTTATACAAATACTTACACTTGCGTTGCATCAGATATGTTTTGAGAGCCACCTTTGTATTTAAAATGATCGCTAATTGAGTTCATTATGACTTAATGACATCATTTGCTCCGCTTTTAAATTAAACAACCAGTTTGATTTACTAGTACATAATGTTGCGTCACTCATCTTCAAACAAATAACTTAATTATAGCCAATCAGAATCACAAAATTGACATTTTAAAAATGCACCAGAGAAAATAATGTTGAGAAATACTACACAACACGTGTAAATATTTAGTTCGACATTATTTATTGAGAGCAGTTCGTGGAATCCTTATTTTGACAGATTAGCATCACCCATTGAACACGACAATAAAAGTAATATTGGTTCATATATTAAAAAATGATACTGTTAAATATCTATCGATACTGATAACAGTACTGTTAAATTAACAACGTGTACATAACACCTATCACTCTAATTGTAAAGTACACAAAAGACATGCACGATTCCATTCGCACATGATTTTCGTAAGAATTGTAGTGTCTTTATAGTAGTAATAAGAGTTCATTCTAAATAATAATACAGTCATATTTAAGATATTTATGTGCTGGTCCTTTAATTGAATTTTCATAGCGCTAGATGATCATTGCGTTAGCTTTATTGGTATTGATAGATACATACTGTATAATCTTCGTAGTTGAATGGAAAACCATATCGCTAGCATTTATTTCCTCACACTGGGATTCAATAATACAAACAAAACAGAATATTATTTAAACATGTTTGATTACTCTGCGTATGGTAAATATATTTTCGACAAAGGGTCGTGGATTCTTTTTATTCGAATCATGTTGCAAATAATTGCAAGAGACAAAACGGATCGTTTACAGCGATACAATGCTAGAAAACACATTGAAGCCTTCCATCATCATCATTTTTACATAAAGTCTTCATTCACTCATTGTTAGCATTGCCTTTGCGCTGAACGTAGTTTAATACTTGCAGAGTTAAGAGGCACTATTAAAAATGTACAATAAAATGATAAGAGCTATCCATTGTTTCCCATTTGTTTACAAGACAGGGTTTTCGTGTACACCACATGAGCATTTTACTCTCGTATGCTGTTCGTATATCATTTCGAATTCCTCAGCAGCATCAGACTAGTATGCGTGTATGTACATTTTGTACATACATCATGTATGAGCCGTGACAAGTATTTATAATAATAATGTACTTTACAGATACTTGTTGTGAAGCTGTAGTAGTTGTAAGTGTAAGTTCTCATCTCAATGCACGAGCTTTTAGTACAACAAAACACTACAACTCTATTGCATAATAAAATTCTACACTACACCTATACATAATATACAGTCATCCAATCACCCAATGTATTAGCAATATTACGGTAGTGCACAATGTCCACAGTGCAGCACCTACATTATAGTAGTGGTTGCTAAGAATGCGTATGAGTGTGTGTAGAATAATTATGTAATGCATGTAACTGCTTATGCATTTCATCTGCTGTCAAACAAAATACTGCATCACAGAAATACCAAAATGTTTTATAGCAGGAAGAGTCCATTGAATACTCGTGTATAAATGTAACTTATTAATAAGTATCATTTGTCTGACAACCCTACAATTATTATGTTTTATGACTTCATCCACCACCTGTGCATTAAGTATGAGTATCTTTAAAAGTAAATAACATTCAATACACCTATATATTAGAGGGTGTACTTATTAGTAAAACAGTCGGATAAAAGATTATAATTTATTTCCCTTAGTTGATAAATCTAAAATCTGCTTTTCAAATAATTAATTGTCTTTAACACTAATGCAAAGTTTAGGAGCAACGCAATTAGCTCCGTTAAATTGACGGAAAATTTTTATACAAGGTATTCTATACTTGTGTGAGCAAAAATGCATAGAGCAAAACTCTTGAAGATAATGCATCCTCACAAAGAAATGTGGAAACCATGACTTTACTGTATTAATTTTCTATAATTATGTGAATTACTTGATTCGGAAAAATTAAATTCGTGATTTTACATGTAGACTAACTATTACTAATTATGGCAAAGCCAAAGACGTGGCGCATTTCGTTATTGGTTTTAATGAATAATATTCTTTCGTTTACAAATATTGAGATCGTGATGAATTGAAAGATATGCTACAGCTCTCTATGTCACTGTTTTCAATTAGAGTTGTGAAGCTACGCATTTCGGTGTTGCAGCACAGGTGTGTCAGGGTGTAGTTAGCAGAACGTGTCTTGAACACGCACAATATTAGTAATATTATTATGCAGATAATACTTATGGTTACTTAGTGTTTCTAAGTCACACTTTGTAATGGGTATGTAATCGTAATCTATTGTAGAGTAACGCTCCGAAAGACTTATGGCACATTTGAATATGTTAAGAAAAAGGAGGTATAGCTAAGTACTACACAAGCACTGCTCGTATCATCAGCACTTTTATTTAGCAATTGTTCTGTGTCATTATATCATTGAGAATGTACAATGCACAGCTTAGTACTCAAATACATATAATAGAGGATAATAGCAGTGTATCTAGCTGGACTGTGTTGGTGAATGTCTGTACAGTAATGCATAATAATACATGGGAGCCCACATTTATAAAATTAAGTAAGTAGTTAAGACATTGAGTACGCATACAAGCGAAAAACAGAAGAAACTATTAATTAAGTTTTGGAATGTAGCCCGACCTTACTTAAGAAACACTTTCGTCTTTCTAAACGCATCACTTATAATTACTACCTACGTACAATATGGGATTGTTTTATTTTTCACGAATCGAATCAAAAACCCTTGGCCAATACAAATGTAACGATACTAGTGCTCTCATCGTCACAACACAAATCTTCTACTTTTATAACTTTTATGTATTTTGTATAAATAGTAAATTAATGCTATTAATTTTGCATCAGACAGAATACAAAAAAAGAATGCACAGGGGCACACAAATACATATTATGGTAGCTTTGAATTGAAAAGTAAGATGATAAGATGCACTTTCCTAGTACTCATCTCATCAAACTCTCACACGACATTCAGCTTACTTTGCTGTGGGTACATCATAGACGAAATGTTAAAGGTTTTTAGATGCAACATCTGAGTAAAAGCGTTGGTTGAATTCTGAGAATGTAGTTGTAGAAGTGTGAGTCGAAGCAAAAGCCGACAAGCACTAACTAGTTCACATAATGTGACATATGAATGAATATTTGTTCCGAGCACATCAAGTCAAAATATTAAAAGTCATTTTAAATGGGTCATCTAAAGATCCATTTGCCACGGTTGCATCAACACTTTCCTAGGCCAGCGGTCACTGGGTTACACATTTTTCTACACTTACGTACCACAGTTCTGGTCTTCTTTGCCAATTTTGAGACAATCTTAAAAATGCTGCTCGTCATAAATGTGTACTTTGTATCCAATATATCATACACTGCTTCATAACATTTATTAACACTTTTATTCAGAAGGATGATGGAAAGAAAGAACTTCACAACCAATTATGAAAATGCAAATACCTTGATTCTTAATTTTATAATGTGACCGACAGAGAAGATTTTTTGCCAAGTAGCAACGCAACATAATAAATGGGAATAATACATATTATGCTAGAAATTGTTGTTTAGTGCTGCCGGACATGAAAATATAACTGTCATGTAATATATAGAGATTTATTAGCAATAAACTACTCCTTCAATTACACTCTTCAAAAAAGTCAACAAAAAACAAGACAAATGATGGAAAAAATGAGAAAAATTCTAGCCAATGCACACAATCAAAAGAATTGATTTTCAAATAATAAATTTTACAATTAGTTTTTTCAAATCAATAAATTATCTACCTATCTAAATACCTTCGTTATTTGTAATAGAATACTGATACCATAGTATGCAGTTAAGAAAAACGTGGCTTGTTATAATATGTAACAGCAAGCATCAATACGATGAAAAAATTGATTAACTATTGCTGAGAAACGATATAAAAGTAAAGAATGGAGAAATAATGCAAAGATGCATTGTGTCTTTGTTCCTCAAGTATAATTCCTTACACTCGAACAAATACAATAAAGCACATTACATAGGTAGGTACTAGGTACGTACTTTATGTCGTTGTTCAAATCAAATGCAGATCGAAAATAAAACAAAGTTACATTCAATATCTACATAATATTTTATATCTGCATCCAATTATATAATAGGTAGGTAGTAGGTAGGTATATTTTATTATACATGTAGCAGGTACCTATTATATAGCTTGGTAATATACCTATGTCGCATTTCGCATAATGTGTCTATATTTATACTACCTTTTTAGCTACACAGTCTGCAAGAACTGTCATGCGAGTCATTTAGAGTTTGTTAGTACGTTCAACTTCAGCTACATCTCATTAGGTTATAACTGTGGCTGGAGAGACAGAGAGAGAGAGAGAGAGTGAGATTTGCAACATCATTATAGCAATAAAGAGATGTGTGTGTTGTTTGCACGTTTTGATGGCTACGAGAGCAGCTTGTGTGCGATTTATTACTGGGTTTACAGATGACTATGTCATATTCTGGATTTAGGGCAATGTGAAGGCGAAGATTGCGGTGCATTATTATATTCGAACCAGCGTGGGGCAACCAATTCAGAGGAATGCAGCTAAACGCCTCAGCGTGAATTCACAATCAGAATCCAACTACACCACAGCTACAGCACCGAGTACCAACTACCAGCCATTTACCACTTTGTACATAAAGTACCTACTAACTACATACGACTCGCAAAACAACAACAATCTGTCCGACCATCTCCCTAGTATTATATAAATTATTATTACACATGTACCTACCAACTATTCTTACCTGTAATTGTGGCAGTAGGTATATGCACAACATAGGTACATAGCTATTTATGCAAGTTACAAAGAATTGCCTGCCAAAATATTCTTGTAATGATTATACTGGTTGATGTGAAGAGCATAATGCATTAAATGTGTATACATGCATGAGACATTCCTAAGTATTGTTGACTCATAATAATATGCATGATAATGTACATAGTGTCCATCATTCTCTTTGCTGGCTAATGTATATCAAGTTCTTAAAACCATAGCACAAAGGTCATAATTATAACTTCAAACTCTAAAGTGTTAAATGCCTCGGTTGATAATAACAACACTGTTTTTCAGGTGATTATCAACACACCTTTATGTTTTGTACTGTATACATATTTAATTGTATGTAGTATTAATGTGGATCATACCTTATATAATTTTAATGATGCTCGAACAAAGTAGAGTACAATTACTGAAATGAAAATGTTCGTTTCAAAGTTGATATTAATTGTAAGCTATTTATATTTAAACTTGTTCACCTTTTCAATTATTTGCAAACGCAAAAATTGTAATTATCAAGGAAATGGAGGAAATTCAGAACCAAGGAGTTTGCCTGAAAGGCAAATGTTAATTTCCTTGACAGCTCAGTGCAACGCACCTGTGGTGTTCAATATTATCCATTTGTAATTTTTAAAAGTTTTTTTTACATATTGTTATACGATTATTATGCGTGTGTTTACAAAATGTATATCAGAGATCAGTATGTACATGATATTATTTAATTTAGTGTATGTTATTCATACATAAAACATAGAACAATTTGTTATGCATTGACAATTTTTTTTATAATTTTTTTGTATTTTCATTTCAACATTTCAGGCATTAAAAATTACTTAAGATATTCATACACCAGTTTTTGGGTAGCTGAATCATACTACCTAGTGAGAATTATTCGAATGGGTATTGATTCTGGTAGTGTGTTGTTAAAAAACAATCGTCCGAATTCTTTCTTTCCTTGACTAAATAAGGTTAAACTTTCCTGACTAATTATAACAACCTTGTTCAAGACACCTTTGACCCGGCTGTCAACTAACAAGTATTACAATGCGAAATATTTGACACTATGTGCAACAAACTGATTGTGAGTGTTGAGTAAGTACATCTCAGAAAGAAACGATCCACCCGAAAGGAATCTTCTCTGGTATTTAATCTTGAGTGTGCCTTTTGTGTACAAGTTGCTACATAGAAATCACATCAACTCAGATGATCTACCATTACTTCAACAGCGCTCCAACTAAACCAGATCTCAGAAATCGTTTCATCATACCTTTCTACGCCATTTTCATAGGTACTAGTTAAAAGCGGTTTTTAAGAGGTCCACAACAAAAACCTTGTGCACGAAACCTTTTATAACGCGTCCTTCTTCTTGTCGTTGAATTATATTCTGAGACTTTTAATTTAAAAGACTCACTTAACAAACCACATCCGCATTTAGAAACAATTAAAGGCTCTGGGAAAAATTAAAGAAAATACACATTATTTGAGAATCCCATTAAACATCATAGCCAGTCTAGTTTTAAAGTCTAGAATTGTTTCTAAGTAGTTGTATACATGACTTAAGACCTTTTTGACAAAATTAAGAGGGACTGAGCGATAGATTATTGAATACCATTGTATTTATGAGTGGAATGTTTATAGTTAACTTGGTATTTGGTGCACGGAGACAAATACATTGCACAAAGGTAGGAATAAAACATAGAGCCTTTGTGCTACCTTAGCCGACTGAATGTGTAATTGCAATTGCAATGGTTGTGCTATTATTGAACTCTTATTTAGCGTCGAGAATGTTATTACTGCATTTACAATAACATACACATTTAGTGATCTAGAGGGACCGATATTTATCATTCAACCTTAGGCTACAAATCAAGACACAATCAAATTGGCAAAAAGGAAAGAGAGAATAACAGAGTACTATTATGGTGCAGTGCATATATATACACGTACAACATTCGTTCGTGCATACCGGCCATTGATTTCTCTAACTGTTGAAGACCTTGTCAGAGCTAAACGTCGTCATTCACCTTTGTGATCTAATTGCAATCAATGAAACTTGGGAAGACGATCGACCAGTATGGCCACCACACCAACTACCAACATACCAATACACACTGGCTTAAAAATTCCATTTAAATTCGATCATGAGTTATGGCTGAGTATATCACTCCATGTGTGTTCAATGCAGCCATAACAATTTTATAGCTTTATCAATGTGTGTATCAGTATCTTATTATTGTACCTATCATGTTATAATTTATATCCTACGTAACTCTTGCCAAAAATTATCGCACACGATGAAACACTAAATAGCAAACAGATTTCTTGAATACCTTCAACTAGAAAATTCTCAATAATGAACTTGCTACACTAAAATCCCATAAATCAATCAAACTCCCACAATCGTCCACTTTACATTTCAGAAAATAAATGCACGCTTTACACTACACTTGAGACAGAAGGATGGGCACGGGCAGTGCCTTTTACAATCGTCTTTCTGTATCAGTTATTAATATTGAGACAAAATAAATACTTATCCTATATATACTTTCACCCTTGATTCTTCCTTGAGGACTTTTGTCGTATTGATTATATTTTAAGTAATATAAATTCAATAATATATTACAACTTCCTTGCTGTACTAAATTTTTTAAAATGTCTCATGTTATTTACGGTATAAAGCGTTAATGAAACTTTTACAAAATACAGTTCTCATCGCACAAATATTTTCAGGCTTAAATACATGGAGAGTTTTGAGCCATTGAGTAAAATCAATTCTCAAAATCCTATCCAATTAAGAATGATCCACCTCATGCCCGGGTGTTTTAACACTCTGAACACGTAGCCTTAATTCTACATAAGGACATATTCCTGTTTTAAATTGGATATATATCTATGTCAACACATGGTATGTATGTGAACAAATAAATGCCAGTTGAATGTCGTTTCCTAAACTGTTGTACAGGTACATCATTATTATCTGTAATTACTTTTTAATCGTTTTAAACCTAACTCAATACGAATGAGAAAAATTGTGCTGCAAACAACTAACTGTATAAGTAGCGGAAGGGTGTATCTAAATATAACAATATATTGTGAACTTATATTTAGAGATACAATTACCTAAATAAACCACAATAGCTGTAATGTGAAAGACACGTAACAAGGGATTTGATAATGTAGCCTGTGTAAGAAATCTTCATTCATTGTTATGACAAATGCATGGCTATTTCTTATCCAGCCCATTGTTTCCTGATTCATGGCTCTTTCAGTGATCTTGAAAAACATAATTGGAATTCGCAAATCGGGCAATTGCTATTGGCTTGTGTATTTAAATAGATGGTGTTGCTACGACCCCCGTGCACTAATTATTTTGATAATAATATATTCAAGTTACATAACGTCATGCAACTACCAACCCAAATACACGCACGAGTCCTCCCTATTCTGTTCAATATTATACATTAATATATAATAAAATATTTCTTCTACAGTATCCTGCATCTAATATATTTCCCATCTAATAATATCCTACAATTCCTTGATGCATGTTCACAGAATAGGAAATTGCACATTCTTATAAATTGCATATGTGTGTCTGCATGAGTATAGTATACATTTAACTGGCTAAAGAATTGCCAACTCGTGTAGTACATTATTTTACTCCTAATATTTACAAGAGGAGTTTAATAGGCAAATAAAAATAATATTAGCACAGCACTGTATATAATGAACTAGAGATTATTATTGTTCCTACCTGTATACACGACATAATATTGACCGATAGGAGCGAATTGATATTCAATGGTATTTCTGATTGTTATTGTTGGTAATGTAAGGTGAATTGAAAGAGTTAAGGGTAAAACTGTACCTAACATATATTTGTATCCAACTGAACTGCATGTATTCATTAGTCAATACCTACCTCAAGCGTATGTGTACTCTCAAAGAGAATTGCAGGTATAAAAGTATAAACTATGATCTATAATAATATTATTGTAATCGTGGACAGACAGTAATAAAGCAATGTAAACTAATTATAGTCATGTACTAATATATAGGCTGCCACTGTATGTATTTTATAAATACTTTAGCAGGTACTGTAAAGTAGTAATGCAATCTTGGAAGTATATTTCAAGCATACAATGAAACATTAGTTATATAATGGAGATATAAATATGCTGCGTAAAAAGTATGAACTTCTGAAAGTAATATTGTTATTACGTTTAAAATCAGCATAAGGCACAGCACCCAATCGACTTCCTTTGTGAGTGAAAGGGGTACATGGTCAAATAATAGAACACGCTACGCCTCTTATGACTTTTCTGATATTACGATTTCGGCAGGCAATAAGGCAATATGTAACTCCATTCCTAATAATTTCAGTACAGTTGCTTTTATAACATAACTTAGTATAGGCTGTTTAATAAACCCTTTATAAAGTCCACAGTCGAAGTATCTCTCTAAGATATAGCTGTAATATAAATCGTACCTCGACAATTATCGCACTCTAATAAACAATATCTATAGACAGAGTATAAAATAATGCCATCTGTAATGACTCTGAAAATATTTGTGGGTCTCACAATTCAATACTAATATCTGTATCTAAATATACAGGCACCCAATATTATTGCTATATCAATATGACACTTCAACCATTTTCAAGAACAACATGTGTATTTTCTCAATTGACTTTTAAAGTGTATATTACATTTTATAAGGACACTTCACATAAATAACATACCAAGAATATACCCTAATGTATTGATACAATCATGTATGTATGTTTTGCACAATCAAGCATTTAGGAAGATATATGCTTATATACTAGACCTTAAGCGAATACACAGTTTTGAATGGAAATCGAAGATGGAAATATTTTTTAATGTGTTGCTACTGATAAAACTTCATTTTCTACTGCTGTACATACAAGGTATTATAATAATTAATCCTGGCAAAACGTTTCTGTATTGACTGTGATGTAAATTAATTACAGTATACATAAAAGGAATAGTGAAAAACCGTGAGTAGGTATCAAAAAATGATTCTGCACGTGGCTTTGACTTGATGTTTAAAAAGTATAGTAAGTTGATCGATGTACAGTAACAGTTAGGAAAAATCTAGAAAAGCAATGTAAGAGTACATAGTCAAAGAGTACATGGTACCTATTACTATAAGTACGAAAATGGGATAATACACACACCTATAGTACATAAATAACCGAAAGAGTGAATAAAGGGAATAAAAGAATATTATTATAAAGTAATAACAAATATTATAAAATACAATGTGGCGATAGGATTGAAGAATGTTATGAAGAGCTATGATGTATGTGTGAAATGTGAGACTGAAATTATATGCCGTGATTCTGCTGAGAGTCTCAGTCTGTTGCGACTCCTTCAATTGTGAATGTAAAAGAGTGATTTAATTTGACGCTCACTTTCCATCACTTTTCATTTCAACGCACGTTGAAAATATGTTGGAGTTGAGAGTGACTTTTGCAGAGTCATTGCGCTGTGCTGGTTGAAAACATGGAAAATACTAATGATCTCCACAGGTGCTAATACAGGCTAATTATCTGCAACTGTATCAATTACCAATCATATTTTATCTCCATATATCTCATTCTATCGAATCACCGTACATTAATCATGCACGTCTCCAAAGAATGAAGGCTCACAATTCAACGGCTCCTGTGTCCGTCTCCCTCTTGTTTTTGTCACTGCCTCTTCACAACACCAAATCATCCCTCCATCAGATGCGACAGAAATAGTAATAACCTCTTTTCTACCTGACTAGCTGTATTATGTTCAACATTATAAGAGCACACAAAAAATCCTACCGTTCACAAATCCATTTCCTTACACATTAAAAATAACCCTCTTTTAGATTTTACATGAACGTACATATAAGTACATGTAAGTAGAAACACTAAAGTGACTGTAGATTAGATTCACATATTATGAATAATGCTGTACACACATAATATATAGGACTATTTTTATGATTAGCTAAAATGATAAGTTCTTGTAGTCTTGGTATGTGACTCTACAGATACGTTTATAGTTACCTTTGAGGATTGACACTCTATACTGATGTAAGTAAAGGAGCAGCTATTCTATAGCTACTCTATAGCTACTCTTTAGCTACTACCATACCAACTATATTGTATTGCTACAATTCTATCTCCACCATACCTCCAACAACAACATTGAACATATTTTATTATCTAACTTCTTCTGTTGTGACTTGACTGAACTTGCATTCCAATCAACTCATAACACCACAACACACTATTCTCTCATCACGCCCTTAACAAAATGATGTAGCAAAGGAAACATAATAAATATCCCATAGTCAGAATTGTAACATACATTTGCTCTATCACTGTTACACATAGTTTAACGGGTTACAACCCTACAAACACACAAGTTTAATTATAAATGCAACTTTATCAGGTCGCATATTTGTGTAAGTTTAAATCAAGTCTTGTTCAGGGATTAGCGCAATGATTTACATTTCCTTCTAGATGTTAACTTGTATGTGCTTATGTAATTTTTAAACAACAAAGGCAAATTCATACAATTTAAATAAGCATACAAGTATGTATGAAAAATAAATTGGATTTGTCACAAATGGGCAATATAATAGAAAATTAATTGCAGATTAACAAAAGATTTTCAAGAATTTTTATGTAAAATGGTTTTGCTCACAAATGTAATAAATTTTGCATTGCGTTCTACATGACTAAAGATTTATATTAAGATTTGAACTGAACTTTTGAAATAAATTTTTCGTGCACTAATTATAAGTTTTTGAGATTTGAAGTTAATGTTTGAACGATTGCATTAGGAAATACCTATGCAACTACAAAAACAGCAACGGATAAATAAGTGGTCATAATATAATGTAATGCGATTAGGTAAGTAAGTAAAATATGCGTGGAGAATTGTTTATTTATGTGGAAATATAAATCCCTTAACGTTTAATTATTTTTGCTTCACAACAAGGAAAACTTGCATGTTGTACGAAGAAGAATTGCAATTAGCATTAGTCTGGCAACTGAGGATGAGGTTGGTCCTGCGAAATTAGGATTTGACTAAATAAGACTATACGAAAAGGTGTATAGCATAAGGATTGCATACACGTTGTAATTAATAAAAGATTTAAGCGATACTAAGTGGGAATGAGCATTTGAAATGATATGGGATGGGAATGAATGGAAAAGATGAAATGGCATGCACAGTCGTTTCGTATCAAACACATTGATCATTTCTATACTCCTGTCTGATCATCGTTGATTCACTAGTTTCTCTTATTGAGATTCTTTGTAATATTTAAAGTGGGATGTAATGAGGCTCTGATGACATTGATAGGGTTGTTTGGATAGACACTGATGTCCAGTTGTTGATTAGTTACAGAAATCACTTTGAGAAGGAAATAATAGAGCCATGAGGCTTACCACATTCGATTTCCTTGAAGATGCGTAGCATATAATCGACTGCAAAGAACTACTACAACTACACTCACTGCCTATTGCCTGCAGATGTACACAAAAACACCATTTCCCATTCTCACAAGAAATAAACACTCAAGTATTTATCGCTATGACTTATGTAAAAGGCAAAGTAATAATGTAAACCGACTGTAGTTATGCTTACTATAAAGAGACAATAAAACAAGTTGAAAAGAGATGAATTGGCCACTCACAACACTCAATCTTTCTGTGTTGTATCCATACTGTCCTATAATTCCCAAATAAAACAACGTGTATGTAAATACATATTGCCATACCTGTTAAATAAATCAAACACACGCGTTTATCGCTAAGCAAAAATGTTAGCTAGGTATGTATTTGGAAATGAATGTTTTGCCATATATCTGCTCTACACAATAATATAATGTACACAATTAAAATGTAAGAGTGAGATTTACCTGCAGTAAATACAAAAACATTAACAATTTAAATATTGTAATGGGGAATCAATAAAAATATTTATTATGTGATCCATAGAAATGAAGGTGGAAAACTTGAAGCAACTCTAAATAAATAGTTAATAAGACCTTTAACGAGTTACGACAGAAATCTGAAGAATTGATGGAAATAGTAAAAAAGGATTTTTATAAATGCATGAACTAATGAAAATGAAAATGACTATTTCACTTATTGTGAGGTGGATTATATACAAAGTGCAGAGTAATCTACCCAAACAAAAGATGTTCCTTATGAAATGGAATGAAATTATCACTAGGTGAAGTGTGATAATAATATTTGCAATATATTTTGGAATAAAGGCAACTAAAGGGTAAATTAAGCAAGTGTTGGAAGGAAACCAATCCTTTTTACATGATAATCACTGCAGAGGAATTGCCTGAGCTCCATGTGGGACGTTAAAATCGTAAAGTAGCCAAAGAATAACTCAAAGAAGAGAAACAAGAGAATGAAACAAGTGACATCACTTCATACCACATTTAGTCAAAACCCTCGCCAATCTTCGGCAGCAATACAGCTAATGGGTAGTTGTCAAAAGAAAAGCGTGAGTTTTTCTTGGAAAATAACTTTTATAACTACAGATGCTAACTGTGATGAAGTATCGTCAAATCATACATTTGCTCACTTTCATCAATTTTCGTGTAGGTATGTACACAACACTCTTTTATAACATACCTACTCAATAATAATACACATGTAATAAGTACAAACTCCTCTTCGTCAATTCACTCACCTCCGTACAATTCTCCTACAATAAATTTTGTAAAAGTACTCCACTGTGTACCTGAATATTCCAAAGAAAATAATTGCGAATCCTTATTTCACTTTTTAATGGCGAATACAAACAAAGCATCCATTTCCCGAAAGCTATTATCCATACTTCAGATAATTATAATAATTCAGTTTCTGCATAGATTCCGTTTGCTACTTAATACAATGTCCAATCATTAACAGCTTCATTCACCACTCTATATATACATGAAACTGCATGCTACACCTATACATATGATTATAAATAATAATAGCAAATAAATTCATGCTAACTACAATATTCCATTACATTTCAATACTTATAGATAAATCGCTCGCTACTACGACTCTCTATACCTGTGGTTATTCCCTCCTCGTTGAGTAAAACTATTCCGCATTCATGACTAACGATCTCATCTTTAACAATTACTTAAATTGTTAGTGGCAAATGTATTACGACCCCTGTAATAATATTTCTTCACCGTGCACGTCGTATATTTATGCAGAATAAATGACTACAATGTTGATCTCCATGATTTCATCCACAACACAGCAGCCTGTGCACACTATTTCATGACGTGAGTATGTATACTTCGTCACAATTGGCATAACTCCGAAAGTGTATGCTGGATTACAAGGAATGCAAGTAAGTCTATGCAAAACATTCTGACAGGAATGCATGAATATATACCACTATTAACAGAATATGTGTTATAATGTGTGTAGAATACATAATGTCATAATCTGCTTAATTATAAAACCTATGGCATCATGGAAGTGTTCAGAGTAATTGTGTATTACATGAACAAACACAAGTCTCATTCATCCCAAATGATGTTACATCTTTTCTTCAAGTATTTAGCTACTATTGTTGTAGTGTGGTTGGCAGGTTATAAAATATAGCCTACTACTGTAAAGTATAATACAACTAACAATAAGAGGTATATATTAAACCATAGAAATAGTACCTATAGTACCTACTGCTATACTAGTGAAAAATAAACACTTATAGACACATCATTAAATAATATTGTGTAGATAAAGTTACGCAGTGCTTACAATTAGTGCACATAGTATTGTTATTATAAAATACTCGGCAGCACTTATTCAACTGAAATATGCACATTATGACTATTGCACACACATACAAACACACTACAATATTTGTGCATAATATTTGTCTAGTATACATCAATAAGTATTCTGGCCTGTAATAATATGTGTGTGTAGCTATACAGCATCTACATTTCCATTTTGACAGTGAATACAGAGAGTATTGGATATAGTAAATAGTGGGAACTATGTAGTCGAAGTACAGTATTCCATACACAACAGTTACAATGACAATAACAATTATAATAAATAATAATAATAATATTCTTGCGTCTCACACTAAACTAAAGAGAGAGAGAGAGAAGAGTCTTTGCGAAAACATCCTCAGTGAAAAGGAGAGTTTGTGATGAGTGGTATAAAGAGACAGATGAATACCTGAGCATAAGCATTAGCATTACACTACATGTACATAATATTACAGAGAATGGACACACACACATACACACACAAAATATCTGTACACATCATGAATCATCTTCTATCATAATAATATTGCTATAGCCAAGCAATCTTTAACTTTGACTGTTTCTCTCACACAGAAACGGCGTAGCGTATAGTTCTAGCTATGGCAAAGAAACTTGACTGAAATATTCTCAACTGTACTCCTCGATCGCCTTTGGTATCTTGTGTGTATACGTCCTATAAATAATTCACTAACACTTTTGGCACTACTAGTAATATCCCAATTATGCTTATTGTGAATCCTTCGTTCTATCTTGTCATTCATTTGTATTATTCTAATAAATACTCCTTCCATCCATACTACATGCCATTATTGTATTCTTCCATTACTATTTCTATTCATCTCCAAGTTTCCTATACACAGCGGTTTTTACTAATACTCTCTTTCATATGCTACAGGTATATTATGTAAAATACTCTCTGTATTATTGCATTCAAATGCTTTCCATGTCAAATGTATAGATTGATTATAGATCAGTAGTAGTACTAGTAGTAGTAATAGTAGGGCTGTTAAGTCGAGTCAATCTGATGGACTGAGAATGAGTGAGTGAGATGACTAGCTGACATGACATTACCAAGCCAACTGTAGAAAATACGATATTATTATTTCTTTTGTGTGTCTATATACACAATATCTTTGCTACTTTATAGTATACCAATAGCACTCTAGTTCATGTAACTGGCTACTAACACAACTACATAATGTATACATGTACAAACTGAAAAAATTATAATGTATACAACTCTCATCATTATTCATACTTAAATATTTACTTACCTATACTGTTTTGTACAAGAAGGATAAAATATAGAGATATGGCTTCTAATAAATAATGTACAGACATATTGGTAGTGGTATGTATATTATGCTATCTAGGCATCTTTCATACTTGAGATAAATCTTTTCCACCCGCAGTAAAATTACAGTTATGCCTTTTACAATGAGAAGGAGCATTAGTTGTTAAATGCAGGGCAATCGGAGGAACACTTATTTTTAGTGAGTTTATGTTTATTGGTCTTATTTGTATCCTGAGATTTGTTCCATGTCCTAATAATATATGAAGAGAGAAAAACAGAAATGGAAATTGGTAGGTAGAAAGAAAGGGAGGGTGATTAACCCAAAGAAAAATTTGGGGATGTATTAAAAAGTAGGGTGAGAGTGAGACTTACCGGGAGTGAGTTGAAACTCCTCATGATTTTCTGTGTTAAACGCCTCTTGTGAAATTAAAAAATGATCTTAGCAGTCGGAGTGTGTTAGGAGTCCGATAAAAATTGTTCTTTCCAGAAATAGATTGGTTTTTATTTTTCTGATTTATTTGAAGCACAAAGGAGTAAATAGAGTTTCAGGGTTTTTTATACAAAAACCGGAATTAGTGATTGCAAACAATGGATTTTTAAATGGGGACAGTGGTAACGTAAATTATGATAGAAACTAGAATTGAAATGTTCACTTGTTTGTTGCTATGATAACTGTAAAGCACAATAAATAAATAATTGTATTGAATGAGCACTGTGTGGTGTAAAATACAGGTAGAGCACACTACTGGACTGTTCTACAGAACTGAATTGAATAAGGGCCATGGATTGACTTCAAAGTCTTTATATAGACGTGTCTTTGTCCATAGTCTTGCACTCTACCCCATGTTCACATCATTTGACCACCTCTCATCATCGTATATCAGCATTGTTGCAGTCAAACTCAACTCTCGTGCCTCTCTTCGCTCTCTCAGGCTACCTTACATTACATTTAGCTACACTACCACTCAATTCATAAAGATTATATAATATTTACCACTACAATTTCCACTCTCAATTAGAGGATGATGTACTTTGCCTTTTGCCTAATACATTGACCATTATTACACACATACATACACACACGTCATATACTTACACACTCATACATCACGATATCATTCCTTTGCTTAGCATTAAAGTTGAGTGTGGCTGTGCCTTGTGTGTGTAGATGTAGATGCACACAGAGACAAACGTTACCTCAATGTGAGCTTTGGTTAAAATTGCAGTTGCATTATTTATTTGCACATAACGTTCATCTCTGTTACTTTCTTAGCTCGATAGTATAATATATTCTTATGCCTACTTACTACAACACCCATCGTACTTACTTACTTGCCTTAGCTTATTCCTTTACAGAGAATAAAGTTGTAAGTTGTAATGTGGTATGTTAGAATCTGTATATGTGTGTATGTAAGCTGTATACATCGTTATTAGTATTACTTCAAGACACAAGAAGGAAACAAAAAGAGACTATTCTTTGTATGGTGTGTAGTGTCGTATGTGTATGTGTTACCTTTTCTCCGCTGATTATCAAAGTATAACATTGTGTTGAGCGTGAAGGAGATGCTGATGATGAAGTTAGTTTGTTTGGCTGCATTTTTATAAGGACTGCTGACTCACACAGAGACAACATGTACACACTACACAGGTTTTCCATTTAAGTGTTGCATAAATCCTGTAGTACACTAATAAGGTTTTATTTGTCGTAGTCATACTTAATATTTATGTAAATACACAGATTGTGTCATGCAGTCGGCCTACGAATTACTACGTCTTCATTATTTTAATAACATCAGATACAACATAAAATACTGCTGCTGCTAATCTCGAGTCTAATAATTAACAAACTATTAATTTCTTTTGGAAATAATCATTCAGGAAGTACAAAGCCCTTTAAATAAATGTGATTAAGTTGGTTGAGTTGAGCAAGTGCATAGCTGCAGTTACATTTTTGACTCGTAAGCTTCATTTTTTGTGCCGTAAATAATTCTTATGATTGATAATGATAATATTGTTCTATACAGCTTTGTTTGTGTGTGAGGATAAAGGCCCAATCACACTGGACGCGTAACCTATGAGTTAGGATGAGTTGCGCACATTTTGCGTCCTACGCGGTAGGTCGCAGTAATCGCATTGCCAGCGTACAAAATGCGCGACGGAAAAGAGAAAGTCATGACTCATAGGCTAGGTCGAGCGTAAAAACGCGTCAGTATTCAGACTACCAACCTACCGTAGCGTACAGTTTACGCTCTCGATCTTTTTTGATGCGCTGCGGAACCTTTGATGAGTTAAACAAAGTTTAACTTATTTTTTCTTCCGCCGACCTACATTTCGCTCGTTCTATTTATTGGTGATTGTGAATTGTGGGCTGGGAAATTAAACATTTTCGATTTCATTACAGATTTCGGGGTAAGTTTCTAACTTAATTAATAAAATGTAATTATTTTCAAAATTACATAATTCAGCATAAATTACATGATAATTTAAATGAGAAATTTTGCAACGGCACTGTGTCTTATACTATTTTAAAAAATGTATTTTTTGGGTAAACAGTTCTTTGATTTGTATGTAGTAAGCAATTATATTGAGCATGTGTTTACTGTTGAGTGTTGACTGTCTGTAAATAGATAATAATTTTGAACACAACATCAACAATGAACACTAACAAAAAATAGATGTTTTGACTGAACATAGCAACAGTGAACGGACAGGATGACGATGACACAATCACAATAATCATCAATCGTCAACGAACTATTGTTTGATTGCGTGAGGCGCCGCAAATTATTATGTTATAAGACACATCAATCAAAGATTTAAATACCGCAAATGAGAATTGGAATGGCTGAATGAATCCTAAATTCTTTCTGGTAGCGGCACCGCTTTATTTTTGATAAATTGCACAGAATTTGCTTCATTCATGCCATTTGTGATGTGTGTAAAATTAGCACACCAATTTATTTCAATCCAATCCAGTATTCTTGTTTTAAACTAAAACAGCTGTTCGTATCTCAATCGTAGCAATATACATTTTGCGCGTACGTCAGCGTAAAATGTCGTTCATACCACAGGCGCAAAGCATGTGAATACGCGTACGCGAACGTAAATTACTGATTTCGCTTTCCTTTGTAGGCTCGCAGTCTGAATAGATTGACTCGCGTATGAAATACGTTACGCTCGACTCAGCGTATTTTTTGATAGCGTACTTTTGCCAACTCATAGGTTACGCGTCCAGTGTGATTGGGCCTTAAGAAGATGAAGGGAAATTTCATTTAGAAATTCATAATCCAAAGGCTGTGTGCGAGTGGTTAGAGCTTAGCGTAATAAAAGCAATGTCTCATCTTCATCTGCATGCAATACGGCATAATTTTTTAATATATTACAATAATATCGTAATAAATTAATGACTTTTGAGCTAATGCACATGATATATTGCACCCTTATGTCTTTTGTTTAATATCATAATGTTATGCATAGTTTTTGTCATGCAAAATGGTTAAAAGAATGTCTCATTACAGAATAATATTTATGTTGTGTGAATTTCAATAAGCAAAAACAGAACCTTAACCTATCTTACGTTTGAGGAATCTGGTTAAGTGTAAAAACTATGTTAAAATTCTGTCAATTGTTTGTTTAAGAGACTAGGTAGGTAGGTTGCTACACTTCACGTTTCGTGTTGCACTCATAAATAAAGTTCTATTGGCAATAACAAAATATCTAAGGAACAATAAATGATAATAACTCCGTTTTTAGCCATGTAAAATAATTAAAGAACTAAACACATACTTATCAGTGTCATTAAAATTGAATTTTGAGGTGAAATGGTACATGAATAAATCCTTGTCAAAATTTATAAAGCAATTTGCATTTCAAACATATAATAGTTAGTAAGGCAGTAATTAAAGTACCCCGTGAAAACAAATAAATATATTATTTGCACAGCTATACCTGCTATAATTCTTATTTTTTGAGTTGGTCAATTGTACCAGCAATATAGTCTTATCCTAATGATACATAACATGTTTCCATATTTTTGTTCCGTGTCCTGAAGTTGAGAACTTTGACACGAACAATTTGCTGTGAGACGCAAAACGAACCTAACCCTTTGACTAGTTTAACGAGAAACTCAATATATTATGTTGGCGTGCTGGGTCCCACCCCTAAATACACCCTTGCTCCAATAGTCAGTATTGGATGAGAGGTTTATGCTGAAAACCTCCCACATGCGCAGTGCGTTCGGCGAGGAAGAACCGGAACGTGGACGGCGATC
>JAQFYB010001896.1:0-28487 GCA_034694085.1 Pogonognathellus longicornis
ATTGAGGACTTGGGAAGGAGTCAGATTGTCACTTGTCTGTTGCTTTTATGGATCGGTGCATCTTGAGAATTTGACGGTGAAAGCATTAGAGAGTTGTCTGGGCACACTTTTCACGCCAATAATGCTCGCCAATGCAATGCTCAGCAGCTTTCTCCATAGACGCCCATGGAACAACTTGTTTTAATGAAGTTTAAAGAATTTAATTTCTACTTTATACCTTGGAGCCCTGGCGTAGCCAGTGGGTGGGCAAGAGGGCAATTCTCCCACCCCGAAAACGGAAAAAATAGTACCAAAAATCTCGAATTTTGTGTTCATTTTTGGCCAAATTTGCTCAAAGTCACCAATCAAAAATCACAAAAATGACATAATATATGTTTTGAGTTTGCCCCCACCTCCGAAACCAAATCCTGGCTATGCCTATGCCTTGGAGATATTGAAGATGCTATAATATAAGAAAGACGGAAGCTTTGTTCTAATATTCTAAGTTGAGGCTTTTACTGCTTTTCCTTTTCGTGTGAAAGGAAGTGAGTGGAGTGAAAGTGACTTTCATTTAACACGAGAAACAGTTTTCGTATTTCTTAACTCCAGTCTCCAGCTCCGTTTCTCCAGTCACTGCATAGGAAGGGCATTAATTTGTTGACACCGGAAACAATTTTTTATGAAATTGGACGTTTAACACGAAGACATGCATAGAAGTGTTATGCGCAGAATTTTGCACGCTCTGTTCTTATTTTCTTTCCAACTTTTCATTGCCAATATTCCCAGTTTAGTCCGCTGGATTATACACTTGACCTTCAGTC
Source organism: Pogonognathellus longicornis (assembly GCA_034694085.1). Lineage (NCBI taxonomy): Eukaryota > Metazoa > Arthropoda > Collembola > Entomobryomorpha > Tomoceridae > Pogonognathellus > Pogonognathellus longicornis. Next base: position 801 of record JAQFYB010001896.1, read on the forward strand.
ATCATCACATTCTCATAAAAAACTCCACGAAAAATAAACCTGAACAATTTTGTTTTGACTCAAACTAAATGACGTAAATAGCATCTATGCAACTTCTTAGTAAATAATTTGAATCAATTTTGTCTGAAATTTTTTTACTTGGCGATATCCATTCGATATTTTGCATAATAGAAGCTACTATCAAAACCATCAGTTACCCCAAATGCAATGGCTACTGGATAGAGTGATGTGGTTTTTACATTTTTGTGTCATAAATATTTCCATCAAATATGGACGAAGCATAAAATTGCGTTAAAGCGAATTGAAGTGCAAACGTGGGAAAGTGTTTAAGTGCATATCAATTATTAAAATAAGCACTTGGACTAAAAAAAATATAAATGCACGCAAGTACAAAAAGTAAAAAAGTGTTACAAGTTGGAAAAGTAGTGCAAAGCAATTAGGAAGGAAAAGAGTTGAAAAGATGGAAAAAGTAAATGGTTTTGTCATGCATGAAAAATAATTGTGGAAATAACAAGACTCGACACAAAGGAATAAATTTCAGCTTTTATCCAAATTACTTTTTCGTGCATGGACAGAAAGACAGCGATTGATACTCGAACAAAAGATCTTCTTGGACAACAACCTTCTCTTTCAATGTTTCAATCCGCACCAGAGACAAATTGTGTTTGGGTTCTCCAGGGCTTCATTTCATTCTGGCACGAGTCATGTCATGCAATGCGTTGCACCTTCCAAGTTCCATCCACCCACAACGTTCCTCCAGCAAATCAAAGACATCCAGACAACTTTAGTCTTTCGTTTGGTTCGCGTGTTTCCCTTCAACTTTTTCTGTTTCCCAACATGAATGCCACAACACACGGACAACGGACAGAAACACGATACTTTAATACTTTCCTATAGACTGGAGAAATGTAAAGGTGATATTATATCGGATCGGATTATTGCATAGCTCAGTTTTGACTTGGAGTTTCTCCACGTGCCGGGTTGTTGGTTTGTGTCAAGTGAAAGGAATTGACTCATGTCTTGTGTCTGTCTCTGTCCAGAATAAATAACTTGCAGTCTCAACTTCTCCACCGTTCAACGCTACTTTCCTCAATTCGGTGATTTTATATTCCGGGAGGATTTTGATGAGTGAAAGCGCAAGACGAAAAGACAAAGTAAATACATTCACAAGAAAATAATCGTTAGCACAAGCAAATAACAAAACCGTAGCATCCACTCACACTACAAACGAAACAAAAGAGCAAGAATAATATTCTCGCACCATGTTCCATTATTTATTTCTCATTACACAAATATTTTTCCTCCTTTGACTTTCTTTTACTGGAACTAGAGACTTTTCTAATGATTTTTTTTCTATTTTAGCAAAGTTGTGTTAGATTTACACTCAAATACTTTTTACAGACAATTTGTTACAGACAAGCATAGCGTTAGTTAGAGACAAAATAATGAAAAGCAAGATTGAAAAGTTATTGTCGGATGATATTTTTATACTTGCCAAGAAAAAAGGCCTTTTGAAAAATGTGACATTTCGTTTAGTTGTTTGTAAGAAATAAAAGTGTCAAGAGAAAGTCGGCGAAATGGGCATTTGCTGTGGCAAAACGGAGAAAGTTCATCCTACAAAAGTAAAACTTTAGCACTTTTTTATCAAATTTGTCAATTTAGTTTTAATTTCATAAATTATTACCATTCATTTTGTGCAAAAATAACTTTGGATGTCATAAAAAAATTGTTTTAAATGAAAATGGACTGCTGTAACATTTGTGTCTCATAACACCCCAATTTCCGTTTAATTTTTTGCAGTTGGAGCTGGAACTGGTGACAACTGATGACAATGAAAACATTTGTGAGGAATTCGGAGGAAAGCGGAAGTGCCGTGATATTTTATGCCTGGTGTTGTTTATGGTATTCTCAGTGGCAACGGTGAGAAGATTTTGGGTTATTCTTATTAGCTGAAGGTGGAGGATTGTTTGTTTGGTCGATAAAGGGAGAGATTGAGAAAGAAGATTTTGTGTTTCAGCTATTTGTGGTGTTTTATGCGGGAGCGAAGGGAGATTATCGCCGGATTGCGGGGACGGACTCTGATGGCTGCAACATTTGCGGTATTGAAAATCCTTCCATTTCTGGCATCGTCAACTCTGGTCAAGACAAAAGGAAATTTCCACACATGTTCTACGCAAAGGACGACGGCCGCTACAAAAACTCTCTTTCCTATTTACAAACGGATCGATTGTACTACAAAGTTTGTCTGTCCACTTGTCCCTCCGAATAGTCAGTCGCCTTTTTCTTTCTTTTTCTTTTTTCTTTTCATTGAAATACAAAAGATAGTCATCTCCTAATGGACGCAACTCGAATTGCGTGATGCTTTTACTTTGTAGCAACTTTTCTTTTGTCACAAACATTTATCTTTGTTGCGTGTTGATGTTTCTAAACTTTTATTTTCACAGCAAACAACTTTCGGGGAAATGTTATCCGAAATTTAAAAACTTGACCACTGCAGCAGACTTCTTTTCACAAATGGGGGCTATGAACTTTTATGCAGTAAGTTCTTTTTAAATAAACAACCGTTCCAACTCCCACCTAAACCTTTTCAAAACAAACTGTCTCATGTTTTGACAGAAATGCTTCTGGGTATTTGTCATTGGTGTAGCCAGGCAGCGGTTGCCTCCCCCTCCTCCCCGGAAAATAGAAATTATTTTGCCAAGAAGTACAGAAAATATCGAATTTTACTTATAGCTTTTTGCCCAAAGGTCAAATGTTTCGCACTACGCGCGATAATTAGCATTTTAACAATTGTATTTCTACTAATTTTTTGAGTCCCCCTCCGAAACAAAGCCCTGGTTACGCCAATGGTATATGAAATTACATTTTGTGATGGTATCGCGTATTTAGTTGGATAAAGATAGGAAGAGTAAAGTTCGATTGTAAGAATAAAAACTAAAAAGTTGTGGATTGTGAATTTGTGTGACATGACGTCATGACGTAGGTGTATTATGTTGTTCGATTCATGCAGGAATTCACTCAGGATTTACAACAAACCTACCCGGAAATTCTTTGGATGTGCCTTGCCGGATTAGGTGCGTCGCTTTCTTTATCTTTCTACAAAAGGCCAATGCCCTAATAATTAATTCATCATAAAATGCTTTAAATCTTTTCAGTCTTTATTCTTTTCAGCTTCGAACAATTTTTTAACATTTTCTGTAAATGAAAAATGAAAAGTAGAAGGAATTACTTTTTATTTTTGTTTCAGTTGCTGCAATTTTGGTGACTTTGTTGCTGAGATTTTTTGCGGGGATGATTGTTTGGGTGGTGATTGTGGGGACGACGGTGGCTGCAATTGTGGGGTCCATTTCTCTGTGGATTTACTACGGCACTATGCGAAGGAGAATCAACAACAACAACTCCACCGACTGGGACCAATCCAAACTTCAATCTTTACTCGCATTCGCCATCGTCGCTACCATTTTTACGGTTGACATTTATATTTAATAATTCCACAAAAAAATTCAATTCTACAAAATATAATAAAATTCTCCTTATCATTTTAATTTAAATTAAAATTAAAACATTTAACACATCTCTGCGTAAAGTCAAATTCCATCAAAGTAACACGACCCCTAAGTTGTTTGTGCAGCACAGTTCAAAAAAAATTGACCATTCTTATGTTGTGCATGAACCGCCCATAGATTTTCACTCGATGACTCTTCGTTTCCTCATGCACCGCTAATTTAAAAATTTGCATTTTGATCGTTTGTTTGAAAAAGTTAACATTTTCGAAATTTAAAAATTCAAAACAGAGGAGCAGCACACTGAAATTGTTGAAATTTTGTTTATAGACCGACACATGGCCGTCATTTTCATTGGTCTGACGAGGAATAAATTGAGATGATTTATTTGATTTGATTGAATTTCAGCTTTTGATTTTGATAATCGTAATTGGGATGAGGAAAAAAGTTGGATTGGTGATTGCATTGTTCAAAGAGGCTGGAAAAGCTGTCCATGCCATTCCAATCATTTTGTTTCAACCACTCTGGGTTAGTTAATTCATTAATAATTAATTCATAATTGATTTGAATTCACATGACACGAAATAAATGTTTGTTGTTGTTTCGAGTGAGTTGAATTTGTGTATGACGTACGTGAATTTGTGTGCAGACGTTTTTATTTCTTGGAGTCGCTTGCATCGGCTGGTTTTTTGTTTTGGTTCTCATCGAGACTGGAGGAAACGCAGAACGATACGACACCGATGTGAACGAACATCGCTGCAGAATCGTCAAGGACAAATATCTCCTGGTTGGTTCATGAGAAAATTAATTAATACATATAATTAATTATTGCATAAAATATGATACTTTTTAATTTAATGAGTACACGTGTCCAGCCACGTGTACCATTAAATTATTATCTATAAGATAATATATATATATATAATATATATTTATATATTAGGCTATACGTTTCAGCTATGAAAAATTATTCATTTTTATTGGGTGGTGGGGAATTCTCATCCACCGAATAAAAATTAACAGCAAAATAAGACTTTCGTGAGGATAAAGGGATGGGATTCTTTAGCTCTTTTCACTCTAACCGCATTTATAGGTTTCCATTTTACACGGCCTTGACACGTGTAATTTAATTGCATATTGAATTGTTGATGCCACCAGGTTGCTCGATGGTGGAATATTTTTGCTATTCTGTGGATGATTCAATTTATTGTGGCTTGTCAACACGTCGTCGTTGCAGGCTCCATTTCCAAATGGTTTTTTACCAGGCACGACGTTTATTTTAAAATTACAATGAATTCCTGTTTCTGCTTTTCTGTTTGATGAATGATGAGGCAATAATTCTGAATTAATTTGTGTAGAAATAAAGATGAACTGGGTTGGCCAATTTTGAAGAGTTTCGCAGAGTTGGTTCGCTACCACTTGGGCTCCGTTGCTTTTGGATCTCTTACAATTGCCATCGTGAAATTCATTCGGGTGCTTTTGAAATCTGTGGAAAGACAATTTGTGAATGAAAATGCTGTTTGTAAAGTTGTGGCGTGCTGTTGTCATTGTCTCACGTGGTGTCTTGAAAATTTCCTCATTTTTCTCAATCGAAATGCCTACATTGAAATCGGTTCATATTTTCTTCTCTGAAATCCTGAAACAATTTTTTTTGTGAAAAATTGGAAAATAATTCAATTTTTCATTTTCTAATTTTGCAGCAATTTACGGTTTTGGGTTTTGCAAATCTGCCCGTCAAGCTTTCAAAATTTTGGTATCGAATGCATTGAGAGTGGCAGCGATTAATTCCATCGGAGATTACGTTCTTTTTCTTGCCAAAGCTGTCATTGTCATCATCACCGTCTTAATTGGCTACCAACTTGTCAAGGTACACCCATTCCAAATAATTGTCCAGTCATTTGTCTCTCCCCCTTTTTTAATTAAGTTAATTGCATTTGAATTGTTGTGAAAAGGACCGTGAGGAAGTGAATTACACGTGGATCCCTTTGGTCATTGGAGCGTTGTCCGCTTACTTTATTGCCCACTGCTTCATCGGAATTTACGAGGTCAAGAATAATTAATCAACAATTAATTAATTAATGAAATATAATTAAATGTAAATAAATGTAAAAATGTGCATATTAATTTTTAGATGGCAATAGATACGATATTTTTGTGTTTCTGTGAAGACTGTGCTCGTAACGACGGAATAAAGAGACCTTACTACATGAGCAAAGGATTGATGGTTCATTTCATTACAAAAAATTACAAAGATTTGCATACGTAATTAATTGTTATTGTTGGTGTAAATTGTAAATTGTAAATGTGATAATAACTTTTAATTTGTATTTAGGAATTCGTGAATAATAGTCAGAAAGGAGCGAAGGAAACAAAAGAAAAAGAAAAACGAGCCTCTTCAAAAAAGTCAAATAACTGAACGGATAAAGAATTTGTTGAGAACCTTTGCTGTGAGATGTACAAAAATCAAAAATACTTGCTGTCATGCGCGTAGCCAGGGGGTGATGCACATGCACCCCAGAACCAATTATTTTGGTAATGAAAATGCCAAAAATCGGAAAAATTTTCGCGCTACGAGCGAGTTCTAGAGCTTCACTAGGAAATGAATTTCTGGATAAAACTTTGCTGTGCACCCCGAGGTTATAATCCTGGCTACGCGCCTGCTTACTGCGTTTCAAGGTATCTGGAACTATGGGAACCGTTTAATATTAAAACAGTATAATATACAAGTGTGTGAATTATTCTGTTTAATGTATATTACATTAAACATACATTTAATACAAGTGCGTATATTGAAACAAGTTTTTGGTGATGTGAGATTTAATTTTGCACCATGAATAAATAAAAAGATTGAAATGACGGATTTAATTTGTAATCTTTTTTGTGCATTGACTTGACTGCGCTTTGTTTGTGCATGGAGTGCATTTAAATTCTTAATGGTTGTAGTTACATGGAATTAAGTGAGTGTCTTTGTGACAAATAAAATGCAAATAAGTTGCTTGTACGTCAGAAGAAGCAAAAAAGTTGTCTGTGCGAAGACGTGGATTGAGTATTGAGGTGAGGGTGAGAGGATTTGAGTTGATGACATTGATGTCTTCATGAAGAACAAAACCATTGCTTGTTTGTTGGCGTTAAGGAGAGTGTGGCCAGACAGAGTGGAGGAATTGTGTTGTACCTTGTGGCAGTGGCTGCTGCTGCTGCATGTCCTTATGACTGCAATTCTTATTCTTTCGTGATTAGCATTTGTGAGTTAATTAATGCAGAAATATATGGACGACCTCTCCTCGGCGTCTCAGGTTGTTTGTTTTAGTGGCAGAAACGCTGCGAGACAACCAATAGCTCCTCACATTCTCCGCAGTCCAACACCAAAGTCAAGTTCACACTTTTTCATTTCATTGACAGCCAACACATTCACTACAACCTTTTCTCTCAATCTTAACTTTTTTGACAACAATTAAATTCAAAGACTGAGTCATGAATAATAACAATAATCTTAAATGCAAATAAATTGCATGTAAAATCTAATTAAGGTTTCATGCGCAGTCATAAACCACAAATGTCTTTAGGACAAACAAAATATTTCAGAGATTGAATTTGAAGAGCAGAATTAATTGAGCTACTCCTTCGGTTCATTTACTTTTGTGGTTTGGATTTTGAATTTATTTTCATTCACTCGCACTTTGTTGTTTGTTGACATTTTGCGATGGTTGTGCTGCTGGGAACATTTTTATTTAACTTGTTGTGTGGACTGGTTCCTTGTGATCCGAATTATGGAATTCCAGAAATAAAAGAAAATCCGGTGATGACTGCAGAGTCAAGAAGTGGACGAGTGATGGGGCCGTACATGAAAAATGTGGAGCCCAGGGTTGTTGTAAGGGAAGGGAAGATTGAAGGCTATCGCATGAAAACGATGGGGGGAAGAAATATTTTTGCCTTTGAAGGAATTCCCTACGGACAACCTCCAGTTGGAAATCGTCGATTCAAAGTACATTTTTATTTCTTTCAAATAATAAAAAAAATTAAGAAATAAAGGAAAGAGTTAGTTCAAGGTTAAAATTTCAATTATGCATCAATTTAAACTCAACATTTCTGACAAATCTCCGTGTCCGTGGTTTTTGATTGAATATTTGAGAAAAGTGCATCTATTGTTTGTATAATTGTATTAATTGGTTTGGTTTGCTTGCTATTAAATTGTTTTTGTCTCAATTATTTCCTTCCTTACACATTACATTGTCATTGTCAGGAACGAGGACAACTAATTGCTTTAAGGCCGTTCTCACGGACTATAAATGACACAGTAGGTACTCCAAAGTGTCGAACTCGATTGCTCGCGTGCACAAAAGATCATTCCAACATATAATTATTATTCATGATTTAATTCAAATGAAAGAATATCTCAAGAAAGGTAATATTCAATTTTTCTTGTCTGCCATTTGCTGAAAGGATTTATTTTTGAATCTTCAACTTCAAGTCAAGAGATTTTGTAAATAAATTTCCCATTGTGTCATAGCTTTATTGTTTTTACTTACGAAAGACTCCAAATTAACGATTTGTTAAAATTAAGCCGTGAGACACATAAAGAAGGATTTACATTTTTTAATGTTGATTAATGAATGTGTTTGTGTTGCAGCCTCCAGTTGGGAGTGTGGGATGGAAAGGAACATTGAAAGCGCACAAGCCTGGCCCCGATTGTCTGCAGATCAGCATGGCTAAAATGATTCGCGTCTACGGCAGCGAGGATTGTCTTTATCTCAACGTTTTTACCCCTCATGTAATTTTATTCAATTTTTTATCAACAAGGGCGTATCTATGAAATCACCGCCAATGGCGCCCTCTCCCCACATTACTTGACAAAATTCAATTTTTTTAAAGTTAAAATCCTAGATACAATCCTAGAAAGAATCCTAGATACGCCCTTGATATAATAATAATTCATTAAGGTGACGACTGACGATGATTAATGTGAATATTTTTTCAGTTAGCGTCCAAGTTGAATGATGATGGCAAAAAGCTTCCAGTTATTTTCTACATGCATGGTGAAGATTTAAATTGCGAATTTTGTTTTTGTGCCATTTTTTTAATTGTAATAGTTGGATTGAATAGAAAAATGAATTTGTTCCTCAGGTGGATCATTTTTAATGGGAACTGGCTCTGAACACGGTCCTTCCTACCTCCTGGACAGAAATGTCGTTCTAGTCACAATTAATTACCGCCTTGGAGTCTTAGGTTACTCAAATCTTTCATCTTTAACAAAAAATTCTCTTCATTCCTTCAGGACTCAGAACAATTCAATTTAATTTCCTGTTTAATTTGAAAAACAAATAACTGGAAGAATTTGAAGAGAACCAATTAAAAGAATTAAAAAGTTTGTAAATGTTTTTGAAATGTATTTTTTGGTTTAGGTTTTATGAGTACAGGGGACTCGGAGCTTTCAGGAAATTACGGTTTAAAAGACCAAGCGTTAGCGTTGAATTGGGTGTACGACAACATTGAAGAGTTCGGTGGAGACCGAGAGAATATCAATTTGTGGGGCCACAGCGCAGGAGCTGCGTCAGCGCACCTTCACATGATTTCAAATAAGACGAGACATTTATTTCAGAAAGGAGTTTCCATCAGTGGCACAGCCATGAACCATTGGGCCGTCATCACAAAAGCAAGGGCCAGAAATTGGACGCAAAGAATGGCCAAACAATTTCTTTGTCCCACACAAAACAATCAAGCAATGGCCAATTGTTTGAAAGACATTTCATCCATCCAATTAGTCGCAGCTCAACTCAAATTATTCGTAATTTCTAATTTAAATTTCTTTTGTCATTAGTTTTGGACAAGTTTAAAGTAAATAAAATGTGAATGAAAATAGGATTGGTTTCCTTTCCCACCAACAATGTTCGCCCCAACAGTTGAAGATGAGAGTGACGATGCATTTTTAACTGAAACGCCGGAAGACGCTTACAAATTGGGACACGTTTCTAAAAAGCCCTGGGTGGCCACAACGACCAGTAATGAAGGACTAACTGCTATTTTAGGTATTTTTTCGTTTGTAACGTTTTCGAAAATTTATTTTTAAAAAGAAAAGGTTTTGTTAATTTATTTTTATTTTCTAGTTTTGAATTTATTGTTGAAGTACAGCGCCTTAAAGACTTACTGGAAAGACGTGTCTCCCTTTTACCTCGATTTGTCCTTCATTCTCCCGGACTCTTCTGATGTCATTGATAAAATTACCGAATTTTATCTCAAAGGAAAATCAATCCGACAAGCGTCCAAATACGAAATTTCAGATGTATTTATTTTAATAATAATTTTGTACCTTGTCATTCCTATTTCAAAATTCTACTTTCAATTTCAAAATTTCAATTTTTGTTGCAGATGTTGACGGACAGATTTTTTTTATTTGGAATCCACAAAGGAATTCAAGCTCATGCCTCAATTGCCCCGACGTACTCTTACTATTTCTCCTTTAGACAAGGCAAACATAACTTGGCTAATTTTTTGGCGCTTTCTTCTCCTGAGTGGGGTATGTCGCATTTATTTTAGTTAAAACTTGTAATATAATTGTAATTAAAATGTAACTGTGAAAAGGGCCTGGACATGCTGAAGACGATTATTACTTTTACAACTGCACCACACAATATCCCGCATTCAAGCAAGCCGACATCGAATATGAAATGAGCAAAATCATGATCAACTTACTCACCAATTTTCTCACAAATGGGTAACAATTTTATTAAGACAATTATTTTTCAATTAAAATTTTTAAAAGATTTTCATAATTTTAATTTTAATTTTAGAGAGCCTTCGTACGACGGAAATGGAGAGGGGGAGAATGAGAAAATCTGGGATGCCGTAAAGAATATTTCCGATATTCGAATGTTACAACTCGACTCAGAAGTCAAAATGATTCAAATGCCCCGAATGGACAAACTGAGATTTTGGCAGAACCTTCATTTGCCAGATATGGCACCCTGGAAGAATATTTGATTCTTATTTATGACTCAATTTTAAAACTGTACAAAACTTTGTTTATATTTAGAATATTGTTAATAAATCAATTCAATAAATCCGTATCCTAACTAATTACTTTTAAAGTAACTGCCTTGAGCCCCCAAAGGTCCGAAATAATTTTTATTGTCGTATAACTTAAAATTATCAGATTATAAATTTTCAATTCTTATTCATTTAATAAATAAATAATCACACCTGAAAACAAAATTAATGTTGGGAAATAGCCATAAAACAAAGTATGAGAGTTCTCGTTACTCAGAAATTATTAATAAACAAAACCAAAAATTCTGCTTCGAAAAATAAACCTAAATTTAAAATTAGTTAAAGAGTTTTATTCCTTGTGAAAAATATTTCCTTATTTTGGAAAGTAAAGGGTTTTAAAAATGCAGGACACAACAATTGAATTGCAAAAAGTGCAGCATCTGCTTGTGCATTTATTTTGTAGGGGAGATTAAATAATAATATTATTGACGTGATTATAATTGTTTGTCGTTTATTCATTAATGCACATCGCACCTGTCACAATTAATTAGTCGTCTAAAAGCAATTAATTACTTAATTGCCCTTTTAATTAGCTTTCTACTCAAAGTGCTGCAATAATATTATTGAGCATTTTTGCAATGACCAGAACAGAAAAACCAGAATAAATTTCCAGAAAAGTATTTATAGTTGACGGTTAATTAAATTTCTCTATCACTCGTCCAACTTCATTAACCTCGCCATAAAACTCTCTTTGCATTTTGAATAAAAAAAGGTAAAATTTTATTTTATTCTTTCTTTATTGATACTCACAAATAAATTCTGTTCTGTTATTTTCAAACTCGTCTTTGTGTTTTGCGTAGATTGAAGCTAAAATGAAGTTTCAAGAAGTCGCGGTTGTTTTATTGTTTGCAAAGACGTTTGCAATTGTGATTGGTCATCCAACAGGCGCACCAGGATGTTCGCCCGTGCCTCAACATGGATTTGACCCTCAGACAACTCCATCTCCTTACACTGTGACCGTCAACACAAACGCAATTAAAACAGGCGAACAAGTTGAAGGTCTGTTTCAGTTCTTAACAATTTCAAATTCAGTCTCTTTGATTAATTCATTTGTTCAATCTATTTGTTCATTTTGTAGTGACACTTTCTGGAAACGAAACTTTTAAAGGATTCTTCATCCAAGCTCTTGACGGAGGAGAAAATGCTGTTGGTAAATTCATGGTAGAAAATCGTAAAGATTACCAGACAAAAAATTGTGGAAGCGGAAAAAATGTAAAGAAATGAAAAATTTAGACAGAATTTAATTTTTATTTAATTTTTCATTAATTTTGATTTGTGTTTGTACATAGAATACAGCCACTCATACTGAAGCCAGCGAAAAACAGTCGGTGAGGCTTTTATGGAAAGCTGAGGAAGTTACTGAAGATGTTACTTTTGTGTAAGTATTTTTAATTTTAAAATCAATTAAAAATTCTACAATAAATAAATTTAATGCAAGTTCATTTTACTTAATTTGGAATTAAAATGAAATTTGCAGATGCACGTTTGTGAAAAACTTCAAAACCTACTGGGTCGGTGTCAAAACACAAAAACTTGGTGTTTCAACATAAACCTTCCTTCTCCCGCTGCCTCCGAATATTTCGAAAATAAAATTCTCATAAACCAAAATAATCCAGTACTATAATTATATCATAAAATTGTGATTAAATAAATGAAGTTTATATGCAACGTATTTCTAAGGTTTAATAACATTTAATTTTACAGCAATATGAATTAATTTATAGCAACGTTTAATAATTTCAATTAATATGATGCGTTTTATTTTGGTTTTGACCATTTGTGAAATAACTCTAATGACCTGAGAACGGACTTTTATAAATGAAAATGTTTTGTCTTTAGCATCTTACACTTACAGCCTTGAGGCTTAGAACTTAGGAGGATCTAATTTAATAGGCATTTAAAATTAATGAACACAGTTTGTGTAAAGTTGACAATAACAACCTACGATCGAACAGTGCAACATTCGATGGACTATGACAACATTCGATTGACGATAACATTATTGTAGAATTTTTATAAAGTTTAATAAATTGTAGAACAATAAAATATTATAATTAATTACATTATGAATTATTTCTGCGAAGGAAAAACGAAACTTTGATTTTGAAGGTTGAAGGTCATCTCTGGATGCACAAATTCATAAAGAATTGTTCAAAACTATGAATGAACAGAATCCTCATTGGTGGAGATTCAAGAGCAACTGAAAAACAATTTTTCACAATTCATATTTATTTAATTGAGACTCGTAATATTAATATTAGAATTATAGTGGAAAGTATAAAAATAAAAATGGCTACCTTTGTGTAACAAGCACCTCCCTCATTTGATCTGCAGGAAAGTAATAGACTGGCTCCGAACGCCGTCTCCCGATTTTGGGAACAGTTTCCCCCTCCTTGAATGTAACGAACATGTCTCTATTTTTCTCCAGCCATCTCAACAACAAAAGAAAAAGAAACCCCGATAAATGAATCGTGAAATTGTATTGAAAATATTTTGTTATTATAAACCAATTACCTATAACGTCGATGAAACTTCAAAGACACGTACGTGACAAAGCCCTGTTTAAAAATTAATTCACTTTTGTGAGGAAAATTAATGCTGCAAGAAATCGGGAATTATTGATTTTTTAAAGTACACTGTAGAAAACGCATAAACTGAGGAGCCAAAAAAGGGAGTAGACAACAGTGGTAAACATCCGCACTTCCGCGTCCAAGCATCCATTCTCAAAGACATTTTTCCCTATCGGTGGTTTATCACAATGCCAGCGCCCTCTATCACAGCAGCTCGGAGGATACGTTGGAACCTGTTCGGACAGTTCGGAGTTATTTTTAATCGCGTTCCATGAAAGATAATTCGTCATTCCACAACAACCAAACTAAAAACAAATATTTTCCTTTTATTTATTTTTTATTAAAGATTTATTCAATTAAAAATGAAAATAAATTTGTTACAAATTGTTGTGATGCAGTCCAGAGGGAGGAGTTGAATCCTTTAGACATTTCGTCTTTCATAATAATTTCCATTTGGTCCATAATTCGAACAACTGATCCGATCATGTACACAGAACCGTAGATGTGTAAGAGAGTTGTAAAGCCCGACACTACACTCACCTAACACCAAATCAAACATCTCCATTTCATTTACAACTTTCAAATTGTTTCACATTTTTCAATTAACAAGGCATTTCGGTGAAAGCTAAAATACAATGGGCGTGATAATAATTTTGAAATTCAGACTCAATTACGTTGTGTAGTTAATAGTCTCTTTTTGTAATGTTTTCAAAAATGTAAAATGCTTTCACCGAAATGTCTTGTTTAATCAAAGTTTAAATATTTTTACACGTACATAACCCCATCTTTTTCCAAACAGTCCGGTCCGGGCGGTGAAAGCTAAACATAGACTTGCTGCGGAAGCAAACAATGCGCAAACGAGTAGGACGTAAGTAATTCTTAGAGGCCTGGCAATCACAACTTCCGTCAAGGCGTAATACGTAAAATTCTTGGGTAAAGCGGTGAGTACAACAATGAAGGACAACAATTCAACGGAAGCTTGAATCTTTATTTTAATGTTAATTTGTAATTTCATTAATACTGTCATAAATTATAATTATTTGTTGTCCAAATCAAATGAAAATGAAAATCTACCAAGAAGGGACAAATGGCTCGTGGAAGCTTTTCCCAGAAATAAACAATTTTCTCGTCAGTTTCGTACTGCAATTTCATTAAAAAAAAGAAATTGTAGATCCAAAAATTGAAAAAGCTTTTTAATTTGCATACAACCTGAATGAGAGAACGAAATTTTGCAAGATCCTCCCAGCTATTAATAACGATTCCTCTTGGATCATCCAGCACAATGGATTCAGTACCAGAATTTAACACAACTTCCGAATCCCCTTCTCCATTTTCAGATCCAACGTCGCTGTCACTTTCAGAATAATTCTCCGTGTGAGAATCGTTTTGTTCTTCCACAAATTCATTTTGCAAGGACTGCACCGAGTCGCCGAAAACTGTTGTCTTGTAGATTTGTTCCAGAGAGTGCCCAGATTGTGTGATAACTGGAGCCGAGTGGCTGTTGATGTGGTGAAGTCTTGGGAGGGCAGAAAAGTTTTGAAGTTGATTGACTCGGAGTCTTGATGTAAATGAACTGCCTGAATCAGCCAAGGCAACCTCGTCACTGATGTTTGTGCCATGAATGGTCCGAACAATCGGAGAAGACGCTCTTCTGTAAACCACTTCCAACACTTTCATGGTGCTACAAAAATGTTGCAAAACTGCGAAATCACTAACTACTTTTAAAATCGTCTAAAGACAGAAACAAAAGAAATGAGCATTGAAATTCAAATAAGATTTTGTTTGTAGCAACACTTGGTTACGTTTTCCGTATGAATTCCACCAAGAAATTCCCTTCATCCTTTTCCTTGCAACCTGAGTAAAGTTTTAGCTATTCAGAGATTAGCAAAGACAGGATACGCAAGTATTTATTTTCCCACGCATTCATATTATGTAAAAATTATAAAAAAATATACATATACATATAATTCATGCAGAAATTTTATTTGAGATTAATGCATTAATGCATAATGCCCTCAGAAACTACACATTCTATTATTTTCAAATAATTAACAAAATATTTATAAGTTAACAAGCTGATATTGTTATTCCGAAACTGTTTGCTAATTCGAAATAAATATTTTCTCAATATTTCGGATGACCAAGCTGATATTTTTCCTCTGTATTTCTGCAGCACTCAATGCTGCTGACACACATCTTCAAAAGAAGCATTTTAATTACATTTTCATCATTTGCATTCTCGCAAGTAAATAAATTACAAACGTTTGTTCGCATTGAACAGTCCTCTGTTCCGGTTTTAAAGTTTTTTTAAAGAATTAAGTAAAATGTTTATGAAAGTTTAGGGACCTTTGGAGCGACGACTTGACTTATTTCTAAAACTTTTCTCAAACAAAACCGACAGACAAGTCATACAGTCAAACTAGACTTATGAATAGCGTTATGCTAATAATTATATTGTAATATTAGTGTATTTATTTTATTATGACAATAAAAAGTAGCAATAAAAAATATTCCCAGGCTCAAATATTTTTTTTTAAATATTTAAATTTATTTATTTGTTCAAATACCTATGTAAAAAACTTCCAACTTCGTATGTAAACTCTACATGTGAAAATACAAAGCGTCGGTTGTGTTCGTTGTGTAGCTTTCGGGTGTCGGGTGAAAAGATGAAGAGGATCTAAAACTCTCTTGGACTGCAACATTTTGAAAACATCGACATTCCCGCGAAACGAAAATTATCGCTCTCAATTTCTTCACATTTGTATTTGGTTTGCTTTCTGTTGGTTGTTGTTTCGTTTGTGTGGAGGTTTACAGCTTAGGAGCACGACGAAGTTTTCAACTTTTGAACAAAAAGACGAAGCTTCTTTTTGGTCTTTTTCCATCATTGGAATTGGAATACATTTCAAAGTTTGGAAATGTTTTGCTAAATTAATTGAGTTTAGATTAAAATAGGGTAAACTGTCGTATAAGGGTAAAAAATAATTTGAGAGATTTCAGTATCTGACAACAGACAAATATTTTGTCAATTTTTTACACAGCACAAACGGACAAGAAATTAACATAGCAAAGCTCTTAGTAGGAATAAAATTTTGTTGTTAATTTGAATTTATGTCAACTGCGTAGTGAACCTTAGAAATGGCGAGCATAGGACTCCCTATGCCCGTTTCGGCGGAAGTGCCTCAAAGTATTACATTTTTGAGTGCTGAAGAACAGAACCAAATCCCAGCGGAAGTCAAAAATAAAATTCTTGTTGCCGTCCAAGATTTAAATCGGAGATTTCACAATGCAGTGGCCAGCAGAGAACAGGACAAATCAACATCGGGTAATTAAAGACACATTTGGAATTTAATAATTTTTGAAGAATATTATTGAGTTGAATGTTTTCTTATTTGTAGATGAGCGTATTCAGGAGTTGGAAAAGGAAGTCGTTTCACACAGCTCCAAAATTACCGAATTGAAAAATCTGTTTAATGAAGAGTCTAAATCTACATCAATCTACATTGAAAAATACAGAGATGCAACTACTTTGACAAATGAATTGGATGCCAAAGTTCGACAGTAAGTTCGAATTTAAAATGCGTCGTCTTTACTTTATTTGTTGCGGGTAGAAATATTCTGAATGTCGATTTTGACATTTTGCAGAAGCCAACAAGAAGCTCATGAAAGTAAACTGAAATGTGAGCAGGCCATATCTGAGAAGGAAGACCTTTCGGGCATAATTGAAAAACGAAATAATGAAATTGAGAAGTTGATGAAGGACATCACCAGCTTGGGACATGAACTCCAATCAGCAACCGTGGCGAAAATTAAAGCCATCAATAAAGTGGACGAAATGGTGTCGAAGGAAATGGAACTTGAATGCAGGTACAAACTAATAAAATATTTACACATAATTTGTATTGAAAGTGTTCTAAATAAATCTTTGTGTTTAGGGAAAAGCAACTTCAAAAGGAATCAGAATGGGTTCAGAAACAAGTACACCTTTTGAATGAAGAACTGGACAGGAAAAATGCTGAAATGATCAGACACCAAAAGGAATCTGCAATGAGTTATTTAGCTTTGCAGTTAGAAGTGACTGAAAAATCAGAAAAGGTTCGATGATTCCTTGGTTCAAAATTAAAATAATTTTATTGTTTTGTACCTACAACGCTTCATGTTTTCATATTTCTAGGTGCATGTCGCGGAGATGACGTTGGCCAACGTAAAACAGTCAAATGAAGATCAAGAAAAGCACATTGAAAGATTAATTGAAAAATTGAGAGATGCTCAAGAGGTGGAAGCAAAGTTAGTGGAAAACTATAGACAAGAATTGAAGTCACAGAAAAGAATTGCAGACCTCTACAAAGGTATTTCATTTCTTGACTTTCAACATATTTAAATTAATTCTTTATTTGTAGTGGGGTTTTAAAGTTTTTTAATTATTTGAATTTAATTTTCAGAATCGAGTGAAGAAGCGTCTAGCAAAGTTGAGGAACTGCAACAAGCTGTCGGGAACTTACAAGAACTATTGCAACACGCTACAGAGCGATATGGAGATTTGGAAACGAGATCTGTCAATGCTGGAAAGTCTTTCCAGGAGGAAATCACTCAGAGGGATACAACTATCGAAGGATTGAAAAAGGAACTGCTGGACGCAAATGAACTTTTAAGTTCAATCAAAAAGCACGGGATGACTGACGAAATGATTCAATCTTTGAGTCCTGCTGCGGCTGCTGCAAGTAATATGCTCAAAGGCACACACTCCTTGACGGAAATTTACTCACGCTATCAGTCTCTTCATTCTGAACTCACAATTGCCCAAATGGAAAATGAGAAACTCAACAATTACATTGGCGAAATAGTCAAAGTAAGTCAAACCTAATTTTTGTATTAAACCGCTTTTTTATTTGTTAGTAATTCGTTATTCAAAATTTTTTGAAGGACATTGAAGAACGTTCTCCTGGAATAAGACAACAACGAGAGGACTACGAAAATGCTGTGCGGACTGTTGACGTTTTGAACTCTCAATTGGAACTGGTTATGGAAGAAAATGGAAAATGTAAAATAGAAGTTGGTGTCCTCAAGAAATCAACTGGATCTTTAGAAAGAGAAAATGAACGTCTAAAGCTGCAGTTGACGGATTTGGCTTTGCAGGTACATTTCATTTTCCTAAATATTGTCAAAAAATAAATTTTGGAATTCACCACGTCATGAATGATTGACACTTGCAGGTCAAAACTTTAATAAAGGAAGTAGAAGTGAATAGAGGCAACTATCGTTTTGAACGAGAAGAGCCTCAGCAAGTGCCTAATATTTCTTGTGGAAACGCTGCTCAGGTAATTACAAATAGCAAAAAATTAAATTAAAATATTTTTTAACTGTATTAAATCATTTTTGATGTAATCAGGTAATCTCTGACCGACTGGTTACGTTCCGAAATATAGAAGAACTTCAGAGTCAGAATCAGCAATTATTGTCTGTGGTTCGAGAATTGAGTGATACTCAAGAGTCAGCCGAGAGACGTATCAGTGAAAACCAAATGAAACAAATCAAGGTGACAATTTCATTTTATTAACTAATTCATAATTTTGCAGTTAATTGTTTCATTTATATTTTCACTTGACATCATTATCCATTCCAAATAATTCCAATTATTGTAGGAAGCTTTTGAAGAGGCAAAGGCGGAAATGGAGGAATTGCGTGCCATTCGAATCCGTCAAGATAAAAATTTAGAGCAAGTGGTGAAACAGCGTGATATGTACAGTGCTCTCTTAAAACAATCGAAATCAGCTGGTGGTGGTGGCGGAGAAAAACTCCAGGATTCTTTTGATGTGTCAGAGCTGGAGAAGAAGCTTTTCCAGGCACAAACCTCATTGGCCAGTGCAAAGGAAGACTACGATAATTACCGAAAGGAAAAGGCCATCAACGACCGAATGACGGACGAGAGTATGGAGAAACTCCGGGACGAAGTCGCTAAAATGAGAGCGGAGAATTCAAGGTTGGCTTCTCAAATCGAATACAATAATGAAAGAACAAAGATTTACAACGCCAATTTGCAAACTTATAAGAAAAACATCTTGGTTCTGGAAGAAAAGAATAAACAATACAGTCTCAATGTACACAAATTCGAACAAACTCTCCAATCATTGAAGGTATTCTGCTTTTTGATTCTTTAATAAGAAATAACTAAGGAAAATTAAAAATTATTGTTGCAAAAGATACGAATCATGAAGTATAATCAATGTTTGTTTTTGCTCAAGTTTGTATTTTGTATTCGTTTTTCAGTCAGAGTTGCAGTCTTCACAACACAAGTTATCTCAAGCGGAAGTTGCACTAAGCAGCATGACCCTGGAGAGAAACGGTCTACGAGACGTAAAGTCGAGGTTAGAGGCAGAGCGTAATTTGTTCCTACGCGAAAAGAGTACACAGCTGACTCTGCAAACGAATGTGGAAGAAATCAAAAACACCTTAGAAAAGGCTACCGCTTCCCATAGAATGCGTCTGGAGAACCAAAACGATACTTTGCAACAAGAAGTTAATATGCTACGGCAGAAGGTTCAATTTTTTTTTTTAAATATTTAAAAATCATTAGAAAAAAATTTATTATTGTATTTGTAAATCATTAGGCGGACACCGAAAATGATAGGTTCAAAAATGCAGTTCATTCTTGGGAAACTACAAACACAGCTCTCCGAGACAAGTTAAAGAGCGAGAAAAATACGTTAGAATCTGTTAAACTAGAATTGGAATTGTCCAAGAAGGAAATCGAAAGACTAACAGCAGAAATTGAAGCTGTGAAGAATGAAAGAAGCGGACCGGCTTCTACGTCAACGCCTTCATCAACAACTGCCCCAGCATATGCAGCGGATGTTCTAAATCCAAAGATTTTCAGTTTGGAAAAGAAGACGAAAGAATTGAATCTTCAACTGATTGATTCACAAACTGAAATTCGTTCTCTGCGGCATCAACTCGACGTTTACAGAGGAAATATTGACGAGTACAAGAGCCTTTGTGCATCGTTGGAAGAACAGTTGAAATCTTCTGCCAATAATTCAACTTCATTCAACGATGACCTCAACGAGAGACTTGCGTGCAAAGATGACATCATCCGAGATATTCAATTGCGTTTGGACACCAGTGAAAAAGAAAACCACGCCTTGAAGGAAGAACGAACATCTGTCACGGACGACTTTGAGACAAAGAGGGTCAGACTGGAGGAGGAAATCAGTCGAATGAGACGAGAATTGCAAAGTGCTAATTTGAAATTGCAAGGCGAAATGCAAGAAAGTTGTAACATTAAGAAAGACATGGAACTTAACAATCAAACAAATAAAGAATTGTTGCAAAAAAGTGAAGCGGAGCTTGCTGCGTGTAAACATGAGCTGCAGTTGGCTGGAGAGTTGAAAACTAAACTGGAACAAGTCCAGGCCAAGTTGCAAGATGAAGAAATTTCGAAAATGAAAGCGGACACGGCATTGAGAGAAGCAAGAAACAGCTTTGAACAGCGAGAAAATACTCTCAACGAAAATATGGAGGCATTAAAGAAAAACATGGCAGACTTGGAAACTCTTAATGCCACCTTACAAAATCACTTAGTCAGTGTGACCAATCAAATGAATTCTCTTCAACAAACTGGAAGAACTCAGGGTGGTACTACTCCAGAAGGCTCCGAAAAGCCTACAGAAAACGATCCGAAGAATTCTGAACAGTGGCTTGAGGTAAGTTGTTGAGAAGTGAATTCAAAATGAATTGTACAAGTGGAATTTGAGTATAAATTAATTCTGGATTTTTTGCAGCTTATCAAATATCTTCGCAGAGAAAAAGAAATAGCGAACGCCAAAACTGAAATGGCTGTCAACACTTCTCATCGTCTAGAAAATCAATTAAAATTCTTGAACAAACAGTGTGAAGAACTCCAAAAACAACTTAGTGATAGTCAGAACGGATCACAAGCCACCGTCCTTACTTCTGCCAAGCAAGCTGAACTTTTGAGAAAGGTTGAAACTCTCAGTGCATTGACCGACAGTAACAGGTAATTTTCATTCATATTTTGACGTTTGAAAATGGATTTCTATTGTGAATGACAAATGTATCTTTTTAAATTTTAGAATGCTGAGAGAAGAAAAGGATGTCGCATTGAAGGAGATCTCTGAGTTGAGAACCAAATTGGAGCAAATAGATGGAGAAATCGGTCCTCTGAGATTGAAGAACATGGAATTAGATTCCAGGTGCGAGACCTTGTTAGGCGAAAACACTGCTACCAAGCAGGATTTGGCCAGGTGGAGGGCACGAGCGTCCACATTGCTGGAGAAGAGCAACAAAGTTAATCCTGAAGAAATGAAAAGGTTGCAGACTGAAAATGATAACTACCTGAAACAAGGACAGAGTAAAGATGACACTATCAAGAAGAAAGATCAAGAAAATCAGCGACTCTTGCAACAAATAAGAATGATACAGCAACAATCCACCGTCTTGCAAACTACAAATCAAAGTCTGCAGCAAACCCAAAAATCTCTCCAGGAGGAACTTAAAAGAGTACAAGATGAAAATTCAAAGTTCAAATCAGAAAATGAAACAACTAAAACTGAGAATGACAGCCTTAAAACAGCTGTTCCAGAAAAGGACGCCGCAATTAAAAAACTCAAGGCGGATCTAACAAAAAGTAAAACTGAAACTGAAGAGCAGAAAGGTGTTGTCAGACAAGTAAGAAATAAAAAATCATTTTTTGTCACAATTTAAAGTTAGAAAATAGGGATTTAATTTTTTTTGATTCACAGGTGCGAGCCATTGCTCGAAGATACAAAAAGCAATACGAAGATTTGCTTGCAGCAAATGACGCCAAGGTACCAAGCGTTGAGAAACCTGCCGCTGGGTCGGAAGCGAACGTCGCCACTGCTGGAACGACTACAGAAGATCTGACATCAGAACAAACTGAATCACTTGATGCGGCAGACACACGTGATGCTCGAATTAATGACTTGGTGCAAGAAAACGAAAGACTGAAGCAAGAAGTTGAAAACTTTAAGGGAGATTCGAGCCAGAAACATGAGCAGACAAAATTGGCCATGAAAAGTGTCAGAGATAAATTGGCACTTATCACCCAACAAAAGGAAGAATTCCATACTCAACTTGAACAAGCCAACAGTAAGGTTGCGACTATGGAAGTATCAAGTGAAGAAAATTCTGTTCGTTTTGCTGGTAAGTAATTCAATTCCGTGTTAAACTCTTTTTTTAAATGTTGACCTTTTTTTAATAAAATCTAAAGAATGATTAAAAATCGTCTTGTCTTGTCAGCTTTAAAATCGCAGTATGAAGGAAGACTGAGCCGTCTTGAAAAGGAGAACAAGGAGCTGAAGGCCGCAAATGCAAGCAATTCTCCTTTGCCTGGAAGCTCTGACATGGCATCAGCCAACAGCGCTCTGCAGCAAGAAAATGATAGACTGAAGAAGGAATTGGACATGTTGCGACAAAGGATCTTGGCACTGGAGAAACAATTCAAATTGCAGTCTCAACAACATTCGTCAAAAAGTGCTACTCCTTCAGGAGACAAAGTCCAAACGGATCCACCCAAGGCAAATATTAAGCCAATTGCTGGACAATCGTCGTCAGGTCAAAAACCCGCGACCCAAATTGTTCCGACGACTCAGATCTCAAGACCTCCTCTGACTGCCAGCATTCGTCCAATGTCAATGCTTCGTAAAGCAACGGTGATGCCAACAACAGCCAGTAGTGCCACCGCAATGCCCACTCAACAAAGTCAACAGTCCCAACAGCAACCCTCTTCACTTGTGCAGCCTTTACCGTATGTTGCTCCTGTGAGCCAAGCTCAAGTTTCCACATCAACTCCCGATCAATCTTCGTCTACGGAAACATCTACTCAACATCTTCCAGTGACGTCAAGTGCCTCTTCCACTCCGACGGCAACCAACTCTGCCAATGTCAGACAGGCAACTGTGCAACCAACTTTGACCGTGAGTGTTGCTCCCATTGCTTCCAGTGCTCCATCTGCGGTTGCCTCCGTTGTTGCTCCACAAGGAACATCGGATAATGAACCTGTCAGTGCCATTAGAGAAGACCCTTCAACTTCTCATGTAATTACATCAACATTATTAATTATTCCAGTTATAATACAAAGATATTTTAATGAAAATGCCAAGGAGGAATTCATTAATGGACTTATGTAATTTAGGTTATGGATTCTGAGATGGGAGATTCTTCAGAGCAAGTTTCGTCTTCCGAATCGTCTCATCAACCGATGCTGACTGTAGCTCCGATTCGCTCACAGCAACAAGATCATGTCCAGCAGTCCTCCCAGACTAGTGCTGGAAATCAAAGCAGTGCAAGTGTTGAAGAACCAAGTCCTTCAACATCAACGTCGTCAAGGGTCAGTCAGTCCGTAAAAAGAGTACGAGACAACGAAGTGAATAATCAAAAGGTAACAACCAAGTCAATAACAAATGAATTCACAAACTCAGAATTTCCAAAGATTTTACATAACAATATTTTGCAGGTCGAAACATCTCAAGAAATTCAAAATTGTGATGAGCCCGAGACAAAGAGAAGTAGGACAATGCCCATGTCAATGGATCGAGAGGCTGAAGCGATGTCGCATCAACAAGAACAACCCCACCAACAAAGTGATTCAGCTGAATATCAAGGGCAAGAACAGGAGGCGGATCAAGGACGAAATGAAGATGAAAATCAGATGCCCCATTCAGATACTTCAGAAAATAAACCTGCTGGGAGCAGCAGTCATCAAAGAGGTCGACAAGACGACGATGACGATTCTGATGTTATTGTGATTGAATCGGATGACGAAGACATGCCTTCTGGCCACAGAGTAATTCCTTTTTAAATTATTCTTCTTCTCCGTCTTAATTCAATGTTTAGTTATTTATAATTCAAGTTTGCACAACTTTCAGGTTATGACACATCGTCAACAAAAGCAACTTGATGAGGATAACGAAGAAGATAACGAAGACGACGAAGATGAGGACGATGAGGATGATGAAGATGAGGATGATGAAGAACTGGATGACGAAGAAGAAATGGACGATGAGGAGGATGTGGACGATGAGCACGATGACCAAGATGAAATGGACCCTGACGAGGGGGAAGAGCAAGAGGAAGATGATGTACAACATGAAGATAGGGTTGGTCTCAGATTTTTTTAAATGGATTCAAGTTGTAATTAAAAAAAACAATGCAAGAATTGAAATATTTGATTTTGACTTTACAGGAAGCAGAGAGTTTGGAACATGAATCCCAAGAATCACAGGAAGCTGACAGACTGGACTTGGATGGACAGGGAGCAGAAGCGGACATCTTAGAAGGTATAAGCGATTTTGATTAAAGTATAAAGTAACGAGATAAGGAATATGCGGAGGACGGGTTGATAAAAAAGATTTGATTTGTAGAACCTGAATACGAAAACATTTACGATGGGGATCAAGGGGACGATCAGGAACGGCACGATGAAGTTGAATCGGCTGGAACTGCTGGTATGTCATTTAAATAGTGAGCTGCTGATAAGCTTTTATTGAAGCGGAAAAAATTAGTAAAATGGTTTTCCGTCTCTGTGATAACTAGAAATGGTTCTCATTCTTAAAATATTTGTTATACATGAAATGTCATTGAAAAAAGAAAAATGAACGTGGTGAATAATTGAACGACAATAATTAATGTGAGAGTTCTTGATTATGTTTTCTTTTGTCCAACTGTATGGCACTTGATTGCTCTAATTAATTTGTTTAATAAATGTAAGGCTTCTTTCAATTATTATTGTTGTTTCTCTTCACTGCATTTATTTATTTACATTTTCATGCTATTCATTTTATTTTCTGTTCTGTGTCCATTGAAGAACTCGAGGAATCTCATTACCGAAGACAAACTTTCGGGGATGCTAGTGGAAGTAGCGTTCCAGGGTCTTTGGTAAGAGACTCATCTCCCGGAACATCCTCAGATGTAGTCCGTCTCACTCCTGGACATCAATCGAGCGGCAGCAGAGCTTTACCTCGAACAGGCAGACAAGATCGACTCCCTTCATATGTGGCAAGGCAGCAACTCACCCCTTCTTCCTTCCAGGGCCAGGTCTGTATTCTTATATTACGCCTTTTGTCCAGCTCTAAAACGTCCACACCATTTAAACGCATCTTCATTTTTGCATTAATTTACTTGTAATTGAAAACAGTATGGCGATGAAGCGGACGACAGCATCGTACCAAGTACCCCCACTTTGTTTGTTCAGAGGAGAAGCGATGGTTTTGCAGAGGCAGTCAGCTCCCCTCAAATACCCTCACAACCTCGATTCACTTTTAGTGCTCCAAGTGATACAACTACCCCAGCAGGGTCCTCAGGTGTGTTAAACTTTTTTTGAATTTTCGTTTAAAAATTAAAAATGGTTTTCTTAATTTAAGATTATTTTTAGAAATCGAAGACACGCGGGTGGATTTGATGCAGTATGACGATAGCACGGGCCGCAGCGTCCCGACCACTCCTCTTCAAGTTTCTCCTCCAGGTAGTAACTTTTTTAAGTTTGGATCGAATGGCATTCGCCATTATTCTCTTAAGGGAAATTGAAAAACTTAATTTCAGACGTTGCAGATTTGTCGTCAGAGTTGGATTCTCAAGTGGATGACATGCACGAGTCGCAAAGTATGTCTCAGGAAATAATGGATGTTCAGCCAAGCAGCTCAGATGTATCTGGATCTACGAGTAATGTTGAAGTACCGACAATTACTGTAACGTCTGCTCAAGTGGATTCTGCTGTGGATCAAGGATCGCAGGACAACGATAATGTCGATTACTCAGAATTGACAGGAGGTTGGTATTAGTGCATAAACCTGTATTGCCTTTGTTTACGTGTATTTCGTTTTTTATTCATTTTTTTTTGTTTCAGATACTCAGCAAGGTCACTCGGTTCCTTCGGGCAGGACTGAGGTATCTGTGACGTCATCGGACGAAGACAAACTGGATGGAACAGCAGCAATTCAGTTGCAACCAACAACTTCTTCTCGTGCAGCAAGTCCTACTCCTTCATCCGCCCAACCAAATGTGCACGATCAACCTATTCCTCAGCAGCATCGTGTGAGACCAACTCCAATCATTTGGGATCAACCAACGTCATCTTCGTCCTCAGTCCCTCAGATGACGAGAATTCCTCGTGGACGAGGAGGAGTTTTACGACAGATGCAGGCTCCTCCAGAGCAAGGTCTCAATATGTCTATGAATCGTGGAAACTTTCGTCAACTACGCGGTGCTCAGCAAAGCGCCCGTCGCTCGCGACCACATAGTCGAGGAATAGTCAGAGGCTCTCCTTTCAATAAGCCGTACTAAAACCAATTGAAAGTCATAATTCATTCATTCAATATTTTTCAGATATCTCTTTTGTTCTTTCTCTGAATTGTTTATCTCCTCGTTTTGTGCGTCAACGGAAATTAACATAGCAGGACACACGACATCCTAAATAAGCTTATAGTATGACTCATATACAAGATTGATGCAGTGTTTGTGTTTTGCACATTTCCTTACCAAGTTGTATTATTGTTTCGTAGTAGAATTTTCTCTTTGATTAACTCGTAAAATCCTGTCTTTTATTGGAATGCGACGTAATTGAAGAAGTGCGTACGTAAATGGAAATGACGAACATTTTGTAACTTTCTGTTAATTGTAAAAACGACTTGTAATTAATTAATGGAATTAATTAATTCACACTACAAGAGCTATATTAATTAACTGTTAATTGCGTGTGTCGTCCTCTGGACAAACTATTTAACTGCTAATTAGAGCAATTAATTAAGACGTAGGAATTATCGTATTGCATAATAAATGAGGTAGGATAAAGACACAATAATTACTGTTTACGTTGAAAATAAAATGTTACATGTCACATGCAAATGATGCAAAAGGTTTACAAACACGTTGGTATTCAATTAAAAATAATTGCATTTTTAATTATAATTGATTTGGTACACATGTAAAAATGTGTACACACATTAAGTTTTTATTGCAAAGGTCTCGAGCAACAAATAATATTGGAGCAAGTTCATGTTTTGTGTGGCTGACTTTGTGACGTCAATCCGTGCAAGGAAACACCAAAAGTTGTTCGTTAGCTATTTTACTTTATGTAACAAAGCAAAGAACCTGGCAGCTGAATATGACTGCGACAGACAGGGAAGATGGGAAATAAACGGTTGAGACTTATTGTTGAGAGTGTCAACGTCAACGTATTTCATTGATGTGGATGTTGGACTTAAGAATTAAAATATGCAGACGGATTCTTGATGTTGTTTATGTGCATTGAAGAAGAAGAAGAATTGAAGAATCATAAGGTGCATGGAAAATGTAAGGTGAGTTATAACTTATAAGTATTGTACATATTTAAAATGCAAATGATTTCTTGGAAATAGTTGCAACCACAATGTAACGTGTTGCCAAAACCTCTGGTGCTGGATGTTTATAAAAGTGTTGTATGTGAGATAGAGGCGAGTCAACAGAAGGAGTCTGAGTGTGTAAGGAGTACACATCGGAGTGGAAGAAGTGAGCCAAGATAAAAGTTGCCTAGCAAGTTAAATTTTTTATTTGTACGTCTCATT
>JAQFYB010001897.1:0-28479 GCA_034694085.1 Pogonognathellus longicornis
TTGTACTATAATATACATAATCATAATCTTTTTCTGAATCATAGTCAGAATTTCCGAACTCTAATCAAGCCTTAAGATAAGATTATGAATCAAATACTGTTTTGTGAAAAGTATATGATACACATACAGGCATTTATAAAACAGACAGTTTTCGAGTTTTTTTTAATGTACCTGCTTGGCTAATGAGCATTTCTTTAAGATATTTTAATTCTTGCGTCATGATATCCACAGTAGAACGAAGATGTTCATTTTCGACCTGAAGTTTCTGTACACGATCTGTAGCCTCTTGAGCCTTTTGCTTACTCTTATCTCGACTTCTTTTCACCGCATTGTTGTTCTTCATTCGCTTTTCGCGATATTCTTCAGTGCTTTTATCAGCACTTCCGGATTTCTTTTTTGACCCCATTGTAAAAATTTCAAAGCTGTCCTCAACTCCAAAGAGACTCTATATACAAACAAATATACACAAACAAACAGATTAATTACATGATACTCATTCCGTAAAATCTCATTTCAATACTTTCCATAAATTACAGAAAAATATGCGTATTCTTGGTTCAATTACTCACATAAATAAATACGTTTATAAAAGGTTCTATAAGCTGTAATGTAAAAGTTTCGTTACATCAGCTTTGCATTATACAACAAAATAAAATGAAATAATGTTAAAAATGTGAAATATTTATACATTTCTTAATAACTGTATCAAATTAATACACAATTCTAGAATTTTGACAGTATAAATCAAAAAGTGTTACATAGAGAAACGTATATATAAAACATTTACCGTTATACAACCTACTGACTTCCTTGTTCTCTTAAAACTGGCTTATAGCTTATTTCTTGGTGGATTTACGTTGAAATAGTTAAATGAAGAATTTGTATTGAGTTATTGATTGAAGGACACAATACAATAAAAATGTAGGTAGAAGATTGTGTAAAGTTGTGTACAGGTAAAGGCTTAGGAGGACGAGAAGGAAGATGACCCTCTGCAGCTGAAATATTATTGTTATTGCGAAATCAGATGTGTCAGAAAGCTGATCCGGATTCTTTCACAATCATGTCCTGATTTCCAAAGAGAGAGTCAGGAAATGTAAAGCAGCTCAGATTGGTGCTGCTCGCTAACCAAACAGCGTACAAACTCTACATTCATATACTCACCCTACAACTAGTAGAGGTCGGACAAAGTCAAAACATTTCACATAAACTAACAAAATATTTCTTACTAACGAATACGATTCGCGATTCTGAAGACGATCTGCTATATGAAATACAATTCTAATTTTACCCTAAAGCAAAAATGTTCTCAGGGGAATTAAGAGCTATACGGATCCCCTTGTGGTATTTTTTCAGATTCCGACAAATTTTGAAAAAAGTCTCACATTATTTTAACATTCAATATATACTGCAAGAAGTTTTATACCGTAATGGTTACTTTAACTTTAAGTAAACAGTATGCATAATAAGCGGATTTTACCTGATTGCGATATACTTTTTTAACATTAATTGGCCATAATGGCAAATTGGGAAGAAATGACCCTAACAGGGTTGGGCCATTTCTTCGTATAGATTTTGCCATGTTAATTCGCGTAAAAAGTTGCAAAATTATTCTGCATGAAATGTAGAAATGGGCGAACGTGTATACGGTTTCATTGAAATCAGTTCAAACACATGTTCCAGATCTGCTATAGGTATAAGATTTGTATGTAGCTAAAAAGTCATTAGCTAACTAATTCTGCACAAGTTACACATAGGTACATAGCTAAAATAGCCTTTAGATAATTTTCAAAAGGAAATTCATTGACAAACTCTGTACAATGGGATATAATTTCATACCAGTAAATAGACTACAAATTTTAAACTTCCCCTTTAATACAAAGTTTAACATTTTACTGACAATGAGTGTCATGTTTTTGTATATATGAAGGAGTATTACAACAACGTTTCAATGTATTAACTTAAGATAGAGGATCGCCATTTCAAGTACGCATACTTATTTATAAGATCTTTGTATGTATTATAATAATATGCTTATATCTTATGTACATCAGTACATCCTATATGTGTCTCTAAATACCAGTACAATAGATTCAGTAAGTATTGAT
Source organism: Pogonognathellus longicornis (assembly GCA_034694085.1). NCBI lineage: Eukaryota > Metazoa > Arthropoda > Collembola > Entomobryomorpha > Tomoceridae > Pogonognathellus > Pogonognathellus longicornis. Next base: position 2,106 of record JAQFYB010001897.1, read on the forward strand.
GTGTAAGTTGCTATATAGTTGCTACAACATTTTTAAACCCAAATATAAGAATTAATCGAAACTGTGCCTGTGTGTTCGTGTTTTCATTTAATGAATGAATGAGATGGGAATGTGAGAGATGAATGGATGATGCGTAAAACAAATTCTTGCTGCCATACTTTAATTAGCTTCAACATTATGTCAAGTTTATGGAAAACTTTTATAATCACACACTTTTGGTCGAATGAATTGTGATTTGTAATACCCTTGCTTATTGATTAGTAGTAGCTTCCATGTAACTTGTAGTTATATTAATGTAAACGATTATAGGCACAATCATCTCTCGCGAGTATTAGTGCTATACTAAAATCCTGCAGTGTACTCACTACACTACACTATAAAGATTTTCATCAGACTCGAGTTCATATACCCATACACATTGGCAAAATGTAGTAGTTACATTGCATAACGATCGTCCAATTATTGGTTATTGGCTCACAGTAGCTGTTTTTCATTAACAAGTACATTAATGTGCTATGCGTTGTTTATAAGCTTCATGAATAATTGTATACAGAGTACAGCGTGGTTGTAAATTGTAATGACATTAAAGTGTAGAATCTGCACAGAGAGCAGTGCAATCAAGAATACAATCTTATGAAAATGTGACAATCTATATAGCGTATGCAAAAATATTCGTAGAGCTGCAAACAAAATTAGTAATTGTCTTGGTAAAGTCAAAACAGTGAAGGGTATGTGTGCACGTAAATGTACATTATAAATTTAAACACAACTTCTGCCATTCCGTGGACATATGCAGTGTGAAGGTATCTATAAACTATGTGCCTATCGCTTTACGCTATAAAATCTTGTTGTGGCTGTATGAATTCTGGCAGCACTGAAATGCAAATCTTGTCTTACTAAACTCTGTTGCTGAAATGCAGGACATGCACTTGTCTTACATCTTGTTGCAATTCATCGTGCAATTATAATAAGTTAATAACCACAACAAAGCATTCAATCTGTGTGAATATGTACAATGGGGAATTCATTCCTCATTCTTGGCTATTCCTTTATAGGGGCACTCTGGTTCTACTAATTTGTATGTGCTGTTGCTCAATAGAATATAGACAAGCCACTTGTTTTGCGATTAATTAAACAAGTTTCATCAATACATATTTGCACATGTGAATAATACAGTTTAAATAGGTTGTTCGGTTGTTCGTTTACCTTTTGCATACCCAAACTATACCCTCTCGTTTTCTGACTCCAATTATATTTGTCATATGTACCTTTAACAATTTACACTGTAGCGTGTTTTGTTTAATAATTAATTTCGTAATACCTACACCTTTTTTCAGCGATGCATTTATGCTAGAGATGTTTGTTCTTTAATATTGTGTATTGTTAGCGAGTCAGGACGATAGGAGTTCATAATTTTATTTATTGACACTATAAAATATATTATTGGTTTGACATGCAAACATGTTGAGTCAGTTGTCACTCTACTTAATTGTTTGAAAAACTGAACTGTCAACTTGTCGGAATTGTATGGCCCACTTCCAACTTTTATACTTAAGCGTGTGTAAAATAATAAAGTTAGTAGCAGCAGTACTGACAGCATACATACATGGCATTGTATTGCATTTTATACAGAACCAATACATTATTAAAATTAGTTCAAGTTTACATTCAATCTCGATTTTTCAAACTCAAATTATTTCGACTTTGAGTAATGATATTGTCATTTCTTAACAAGAACTGTTCTGGCTACTGACATGAACGACTGTCTTCTGAAGTGTCATCCGCTTGCTTTTCATACGATCCACAAACGAAATCAGTATGTCTTGTACATACGCTCCGCACCGTTTTGCAGTATAGAACTCTATATAAAATTATACGCTTTACAATTTTGGTTTAATGAAAGCAAGTTCTATGCACCTAAATAAACAGTTTTGTAGACAAGAGCTTAAACCACCTTTAATTTATTTAGCAGTGAAAAGGTAACATTAAAGCGTAAAATAAGGTGAGACCCAATTTTAAAAACTTATCTAGAATTCTATACAAGTTCTTAAAAATGTAGCTGCTCAATTCGAATTTCAAACACAAACACCTATGAAGTGATATATGTAGTATTTATTAATGAAAAATCTTTGAGAAAAACAATTACATATTTTATGTACTCCTGTTACATGCCATTGAATTGAATTGACTCTCAAAAAATTGAATGATCAGAACTTTTGGGGAACATTTTACATTCATTAAGTTGAGAGAAGTTTGTAGAATGTGACGGTGAAGTCGAAATTTCCGAATAAAGGACTAGTCTGTCACACCGTGACTTTGTAACAAACATAGAGCCCATAGATACCTATGAAGCTTTCATGGTAAACACTTGCTTTGATATTGGTCTGGTATATCTAGCAAAGTTTTGATGCAAATCAATGGTCCGAGAAATAATATAATTTCTTGAAGTTTTAAATAGTAAATGTACAATAATGAAAATGCCACTGCGTGGGCCATTTGTTCCTTGAGTTTCGATTAATCAGAGAATTATGTATGTATAGCAGTTTTACTAGGATTTATAATTACTTTGAATTCATGGTGCTTGTGAGTTTCATTTTCGATGACAATTGACTATATACCACTAGCGATAAACAATCTAGCATGTTTTTACTTATTGTAATTTATTTACATTATTCTCCCACTACACCATCCAGCCAGATTAATAGGACTTGGACTAGACATTCTTCATGCATTAAACAAGTATTCAAATTCAAGTAAATTATGAAAACTAAAAGGAACAATACCCGGGGAGTAATCTCCAGTTTCACGCTTTCACACTTGAACGAAAAGTTTGGTGTATAGTATAAGTCAGCAATAGTGTCAAGTGAAATTTTAACCAACTTCAACTAAACCAACATTGTAAGTACTACAAGCAAAATGAAAACAATGAAAATATTCTAATATGGAACTATACCTAAGTAAGTAAGTTTGGGCTCAGAGAATAATGAATAGGGAAGTGTAAACGAATGGGAATTACCTAAGAGACTCCTAGTAGTGCTCATTATTACATTCGCTAAAAATTCACACGCAGTTTTCTAATTCAGTAAAACTGACAGACAGGACATCCTGCTCCTCCTTACATTTATATTTATTTGAATGGTAGTTCTGTACATAAGTAACATAGTAAGTAGCAATGCTTGTACATAAATGCGTATACTAAACGTGTAGTTTTATCAGAGTGGAGGATCTTATTAGCTTATATCGCATAATATACAAGGTACCTATGTAGAATATAGAACAAATATGCGATGTTATTATAAATGCACTAACTTTTGCAGGTTTATTATCTTCTATTGTATCGTTTGATTTCCATTCTGACGGAAAGTACAAGGAAAAGGAGCTAAAGCATTTCATACTTTATATTTTAAACACAAGCGAATGTTTTGATCTGTTCTGGAGTGTTGAAAGCAGCTACAAAAATAATTCATGGATGTTGTACAGTAGGAATAGAATGAATAGATATCACAGTAGATATTGTACACAGAATACAAGTACAAGTGTTGATTTCCATTCTATTTGTATGGTGCCGTTAGAGAACGATTCCTTAATAAGTTTACACCCAATTCGTGTTTGCTATAGGGTTTGGTCAATCTAAGACAAACTAAGCTAGTAATAATACACATAACAAGGCTGTGAATCATACTAGACTGTGAATCGAAGAAGAAATGGTTTCAATAATATAATACATCTACTAAGAAAACACGACAAAGTCAATCCGGAGAGACAGTGGAGACAAGCTGTGCAAAATAATCCATATGGCAGGCTTATTAATATTTTCTGTCCTCGTCCATGGAAGAAATGTACAAGCTTAGTCGATAAAACGAGTACCTGGTTTGATATTTGTGTATAGGGGAGTAGATAAGCTTCAGAAATGTGGGGTAGCTATAAATGTGTGTGTCCAGAGTGTGTGGTGGAGGGACATCCCATTAAGTATCTCAAATATCACAGACACGCTTCTTTAATTCACTATTGCATTATACTCCTACATATTATGAATGTCATTTTGTCTTCCACGCTTGTACATTTGCTACTTTACTCAAATTAAACCAAGTTGAAGCCAAGAAGATGCGTAACTTTATACATAAGTCATAAATACTTTAGCGTACTTACTCGGATACTTGTGATATTCTCTTTGATAGCGATGCGTCCGAAGTACTAACTAACTAAGAAAAGCTTTAGTTTATGTGTTGTGTGTAGAATCTATCTAGTACTTAGTCCTCAAACACGTGTTTATCCTTCCTTGCTCAGGTATGCTGTGGACTGAAGCATTAATTTGGTATTTGTAAATGAATTAGTAATCTAAGTGTCTCATGCGAGTTGTAAACAAAGTAAATGTTGCATGAATCTACAGTTGATTGTGGAGTGATAAATTACATTGAATTAAATTCAAATAAGACTTTGTGAATTCACTCATGCATCTTTCTCAGTCAAAAGGCTAAGTGCAAAGAGACAAAATTCGTTTTCTGAAATGTGTGGGATTTAAGACTTATAAAACTAAAGCATTTATAAAGTCAGGATCTTGCTGGTTGTGATTGTGAGATACCTAGGACATAGGACAGCACAGCTCTTCTTTGAATTCAAAGAGTAAATTAATGAACTCACAGTTTGTTTATTTTTGCATGAATGTTAAATCTAATTACTTATGCTGTTTCGTCTTACGGCAGACATTTATAGCACTTAACTATGTATGTGTTTGCTCTGCGAGAACTTATGAACACGATTTATAATTCTGTAAGGCTGAAATGTATGTAACTCTTATATACAATATGTAATGTTATGACTAATTTTATGTTCCTACGCACTAAATTCGTTAATATTTGGTGAAATGCTAATCTTATTTATTAATATATGAACCGAAGTATTTGGCACATTGAAAGCTAATACAACATACCTAGGTATCTACTTCACATCTGTACTGTAGTATGTTAAATATTAAAGATGCAATGCAAGTACAAATTGTAATGACATGCGAGTACAAATGTACTTTTTACAACAGAATTGAGGAAGCGCCTATACTTTGTACTTTACACTGTAGACATTTGCGCAGCTATAGCGGGAGAAGTATCAGACCAGATTATGTTTGTACTTTGAGACATTGACATCAATACTAATAATTCGTTGTTACTAGTATTGACAAGTTGTATGAGCTTTGTGCATGTATATGTATCTTTTACTGATTTTATGGCTATAATTCACTTTGCACAGAAAAATATTATAAGCTGGTTCTGTCTGCATGTCTGCATCCCACTGTTTTTGCACTTTACCCCTAAAACAGGCAAGAAAGTGTTTTATTAGCTGTGATCTACTCAAGTAGTCTTTAAAAGGTTTAATAAAACGAACGAAAATAACTATTTTTAAAGGTACTTATTATGCTTTATTTAGCATAGAGGGCTGTTATCACATGTTAATCTACTCTCAGGCTTATATATAACAATAACAATGTTTGTCTGGGGTAGTAGCAGACATGCATGTAATAAGTCTGCTCTGTATAATTTATTTTGTGTGAAGTTTTATGTGGAAAGGATTAGATGGCCCATTTAGTTTAAAGTTTATATTAATCGCTGTAATATTAGCAATTGATTAATGTAATTCACGCATTCACGCGTTAATAAAAATTCAAAAACAGCTACAAATTAGCAAACGTTTGTTATGCTACGGTTATTTTTTGAGATTGTTATTCATACAGCATTTATGAAATAGCTAAATGCAGCTAAACACGTCTCAAGTTCTCATTCGAGATTGTTTACACTGTGTGGTACTGATATAACAGAACTATTGTGAGAAGACCATTTATTCACATGTAGAGTGTGCAAAAGTAAATAGGAAACGAAGACAAGGCAAGGCAAGACATGGGGTTCAAAAGACCTGTTTGTTGGGTGTGTGGAGTTGTGTGTATATAAGATTTTATGTGTATAGCATATATCAGGACAGACACAGAGAGGGTGGATCCATGCAAGATCAACTAATTAGGTCATAATTCCATCGTAACGCAACCTATCGTTAGTATAGCATAAGAAAACATACAAGTCATGTAATAGTTAATAAGATACGATTATAATGCTCGTATATCGCCAACAAGTCTTCTAGGTAGTTGTTGCTTTGCAATGAAATCGTAAGTGAAGTGAATTAGCTTGGCTGTGTGTGACTATAATGATGTGTGTATAAAAGTTATGGTCTATTGTATTGTTGCCTTCACTACAATACAAAGCTCTATTCTTTGACTCGACTAGCTCCAATCCAACTAAGAGGATAAGGAAGCACAAGCACGTGTTACTTTTGCTTTTACATGTATCTCTCTCCATTTTGCGCTCCGAAAGAAATGGGTTAAGCACTAAAGTATTACAAGTTAACTGGAGTGTGTTATAACTCGAATATTTATTCATATTTTCTATACACGTTGCTGCATGTTCTACTCATACTCCTGTGTATACTGTACATACTGTATAAAGGCATCAAGTCCACTAATAACTCTATAAGAGCTGTTCTGTAGTATGTACCTAAACTGTAGACCAGACAGATGACTTTGTATTCGGTCATGTGCAGCTTTAAATTTAACTAGAGAAATGATTACAACTATTATTCTCTCGACAGTCATCACAAGTACAATACGATAAATAAAGGTTACAACTAATAACAAAATGGATCAGATATAACTACTGTCTTTTATTAGCTTCTCTATCCACACACACAACACATACCATGCCATTACCCACTCAAGAATTTTATTTTCTATGTTATTTCAGGTGTATTTTTTGATACCTGGAAGTGGCCAGATGATCTGTACCTTATATCATTAATGATTAATCCTATTGGTTAAAAATTGCATTTTCCACCGGTTAAATTAACCTAAAAACGAGTGATGTTATGTGTGTATTAATAAGTGTTATAATGTTGTTAAACCAAAATGTGTATCTACGCATTGATTTATTCTAACTTGAAAAAACACACGAATCAATCTGACTCATACAATGTATAGCTTTAGCGTGAATATTTACGCACTTGTAAATGATTAGGCAGGAAGGAAAAGGAACAGTCTCATTATGTAGTACGTGATACTAAGGCTGCAACTGCGTATATAATACATACCTAGCTTTTTAACAAGTTGTGAATCAAATGTGTTATATGTGTATTGCAAATTGCATCTACTAGCCTATATATTAATCTCTGTCCCTACATACACGCAGTATCTCTGTAAGAGTTATGTTGTGTTATGAGATTAAAAATGTGTTCATGATTCACCTGTGTACAATCTGTACCTGTGTGTACCATTTATGTATATAACATTACAGCTAAAAGCGTATAGTAGCTCTACTGTATTAAATAATATCCGCAGCCCTATTTTACTTTGTCAGTTAACAAATCTCAAATATTATAATCAACCATGCGTAGGATATAAAACAGTTCACTACGAAAGTAACAGCTTTACCTACTGTAATAAATTCCAAAGTGAACACATAATAACTCACCCACTTACCTACGCACAAAGTTATGTAGTACACACGCTTCAAATGATGTTATGAGACAATGTAAAAGTATAAGGCCGGTATGATGCATAAGTTCAACATGTGTACTACAAGTAGCAGGAATGCATTCTACATCATTCAGGGCTATTTCATTAAAAAAGTTAAACAGTATACTTAGAACCGGTGGGATGTCATTTAAGTACAAAGGGAAGAGAATATGAGATTTAATTAAAATAGGACTTGATATTAAGCTCGAAAATAATTACTTACAACAACAATACCTAAGTTATAAATAAAAATATCCTTGAAGTAAATAGTTTAAAATACAGTTTTTCGTGTTACACAACAAAAATTGTTTACACTTAAAATGAAAAATGCTTCACATTCTTGTTTTACAAATAAAAGTATTGCATACTTCACAGAATCAACATTGAACACCAAGTCATAGTCAACTTTATAATTTCAAGTGTTGATGATGTGACGTGTGCCCTATTCGGGGCAATATGAAATTTCACAACACATCAAAGAGATGATTCCACGATGTGTGAGCAAAGGAGGGTTGGTGTAAGTACAGTAATACTTGTTGCACTTGTATAAAACCCATAGTTCGTGATATTATATCTGTGCATGTAAGCATATTTCGATGTATTCTATGTACAATGTAATATAAGAAGTATTTTCTTGCATTTTAAAGGAACACAAATCAAGGTATTACAATTATGTGCAAGAGGAATAGGAAAAAGATATTAACACGACACTTGTGCACACTAGCAGAAAGAAAAGACGGCAATGCAAATGCAAATCGTGGTGGCATTAAATTCTCTTCATTGCAAATGATTATAATAATGCATGGAGTATTTACACTCTGAGTATAATGGTGTACATACTTATGTCTTCCCTTTACCCACATACCTTAAAAAGTCGGCTAGCATTTGGTGTTTTATGAGAATGACATATACATGGTAATAATATTACTATTAAATTGGATAAGAAGCTGGTAAGTGTATTTTACTACTACACTACATACGTACGTTATGTATACAATATGAATACCTACCGCGTACAGAGAATTCAATTGAATCATATAAATCGCAAATTCGACTACTAGTAAAAGAACTAATACAATATTACACGGGAGAGCAGTATAATATTAATATTATACATTAGTACATTATATACATAGTGTAGTAGGAGTAATAGTAGTAGTAGTAGTTGTACTACATTGAATAAATGGAACTCACACAATTACAAGCTTCAAGCAATACTAGCAATACACACACACATACACAAAATATGACTCTTTTACATGCATAGACAATAATACAATAGGATAGGGATAGTAATAGGAATAGAAGGAATGGTAGTAATGTAATAAAGTAGCGAAAGGGTTGAAGTTGAACGTTTATAAGTTACGTACAAGTATACATAAGTTTATGGTGTGTGTCTATGTGTGAGAGTGTGTAGGATTCTCCTGTTTGCTATGATATTATGGTGTGGATGTTATGTATGAGTGTAGTACATAGAAGTACAAGTAGAAGTAAGTGGAGTGTTCGTATGTGGTGGTATGGTTTGGGTTATAGCATAGCGTTATGTGTTATGCGAATGTGTTATGGCATGGTATGGCTATGTGAGTGTGTGTGTGTCTGTGTAGTGGAAGTAGAGACTGGCTCAGGAGTCGCTCTCATCAGTCAGTCAGTCAGTATGAGAATGTACATGAGATTGTACAGTACTGCGTTTACTCTACTTTTCTACTTACTGGCACAATAGCACACAGACAACAGACAGCATAGCAGAGTATTGCAAGTCTTACATAACACCAACTTTCATTTTACATTCAGAATTGACACCGGTTGAGTTGAGTTGTTGAATAATATCCCAATCCAAAGTAAAGGAACGAAAGGGAAAAGCCAGTGTTGGCTCAGTCTAGCACTAGCTGTGTCTTCGCTAACAGCCTCTCGCAATCCTTCCCTTGTACTCCTTAACTAACACATTCATTACAGTCTTACGTTACTATTAGTACGTGACTACCTACAGCACACTTTTCCATTACCTACTCACTTGGGCTACACAATACTTTGACTAATCTCAACTGTACAAAAGAACTTGTGTACAAATATCAACTGAGTTTCGATTTTTTTCCAAGTTTTTGAAAATCTCATTGAGAGAGAGACAGAGAGAGGGAGAGACGATATTTGAGTTGTCGTCTCACTGTATTCAACAAGTTGCTTGGAATATTTCTTGTGTCTTGCTTGGTTTTGTGTGGAATGTGAAGGAACACAATTGTGGAATACGGAAGTGACTTAATTTACTCGTGTCCGTACTTCTTATACTTGAATACTTTATACATTACGTACTTATTGTTTGTCTGTGCAAGTTACATTATAGCTAATAGCTAATGCTCTCCTATATTTCTGCTAACTCCAAGTTTTGTACTTTTCTCAACTCAAGGAAGGAAATTAAAGTGCTTTGGATTTGATTACTACATTGAAGTACAAACCCTTCTATTAAATACTCTGAATTTTCTGAGCGTGTATTGTTGTACTACAAAAGAATATTATTGAATTGGGGCATTTCGACTTTTGTGCATAGTGAGTTACATTATTTGTTTGCTATGTTAATGCTGTGAGTTGAATTGAATAATATTGTTGTGAACTAAAGTAAGAAAGAGTTGGATTTTTGTTTCTTTGAATTAAGTGACAAAAATTAGAGTGAGACGTTGTGTGTGGAATTATTGAGACTATGAGCTCAAGGAGTTGTTCTTAGCGACTTTACCGATTGGTTATTGTGTGACCAAAGTCAAAATGTACGATACAGGACTAGAAAATCTTAAGAAGGCGGCTCTGACCGTCAAGCTTCGTTCATTCCACAATGGAAATGGTGAGATGGATCCCGCAGATTTAGAAAATCCCGAGTTAAGTTTAGATCTCCAGTCACTCATTGACGACCCAAACTTTGAAGTCGGTGATGGACTTTTCCCTGAACTCCTTCACGATAAACTGAACTCAAAAGCTTCAGAATATTCTCAATTGACGACGAGGCCTCATCCTCTTCAACAAGCTCAGCAGAATGGACACTTTAACCGAAATCCCTTGGCGTACATGCCTCAACCCGTTCATGGAGGCTCCAGCTTCAACCCAAATAATAACGCTAACAATACGAATAACAATAATTCCTCAAACAACGGCGGCAGCCCTGGCGGTACGGTGAATGAAAACGGCGTTCTTGTCAAAGAAGAACCGGGCGATGCAAATCGGATTGACTTCAATGGAAATGCAGTGAGCTCCTCAGATCCGAATGGTTACAATTCATACTCAAACACATTGTCCAATGTGACATCTCCAAGTAGCAGCAGCAGTAGTAGCGGCAGTGCCAGCGGTGGCAGTCAAGGCTACAGTCCTAATGCTTATATTCATCATCATTTGACCCCAACAACCATTCCAGCCGTGGATGGACTTGTCGTTGGCAAAAATGGAACCCTCAACTTCAACGGGAAGGGTATGCATCATCATCACCATTCTCACAGCAATGGGCATCACCACCATCATCACAGCTCGAGCAAAAAACTCAAAAATGTTGACAAGGGCAGTGATGAGTACAAGAGACGACGAGAGAGGAACAACATTGCCGTCAGAAAATCCAGAGAAAAGGCAAAGATCCGATCTCGTGAAACTGAGGAACGTGTCAAAATCCTTGCAAAGGAAAATGAACGTCTTCAGAAGAAGATTGATCTACTCACAGAGGAGCTCACCTTCCTTAGATCCTTCTTCTCGAATGTTGGAGGACTCCCTGAGCAAATTCATCGAGAGTTCAATAAACACCTGGAAACTTTCCAGCATCATCACATCCAAAATGGCATTCAGTAAGTCTATCACTTTTACTTTGTGTCTGTGTCCTAAACTTTTTAACACACTTTTTCTTAATATCATCTTCCTCCTATTCGGCACACATATTTTTTCTATGCATCTTGTTAAAACTTTGCTCTCAATTTCATTTGATATCCCTACTTTTTATCATTTATATGCATTTTTCCATTTTTTCAAATCTATGTATTAAAAAGTCATGCATTCATACGTTAATGTTTTTAATATCATACAACATCCCTTACTAATGAATCGATCTATGCATGTACTACGATCAAAAAAACTTTGTATCCGTATCAATGTCCATTCGCTTTAATATACTTACATAACATGCGTACAAATACTTATCAACAAACGAAACAGTTAAAAACTTTTAATTTGACTCTGGATTCATTCGCCCCTTGCATGAACTAAAATCTCCCAATGTCTAGCATATGGTTTTCTAAGCTTAAAGTCTAGAACAGTTTAAGAAAAGGTCGTGTTATCATTTCGGAAGTTTTTTGTGTACTTGTGAAGTAGTTCGACTTTTGGTGACATGTAAAATAATCAGTCATTTTTGTTGTTTGAATTGCAGTTTGCAGTAAAAGTATCTCAAGCTCCAAGCTCTAACTAAGCTCCTTCCTAGTGAACGATGAGCCTACCCTGAGTGAGTCGAGTCCATTCGAGTCCAAAATACACAATAATAAGTAATATTTACTATTAAGAAAATATTATTATTATGTTAAGTTAAGTAACAATAAGTAAACTTATTACAACTACACTATACAACATACGTCGTAGAGTCCGTGTCTAGTGAAGTATCACATACAAATTATTATTACTATATATTATATCTATTACTATACATAAGTGCATCCACAACATTTGCTGTGACACATTAATTAGTACATAGCGTATTGTGTAGAGGTTAAAATCATCTTCATCCTCGAGTAACACTAAAAATTAAACTCCCAGCAAAGAGATGTGTACACTTCACAAAACAACTTGATCCAGTTCTCACTTCACACACATTACTCTGAATGTTATTAATTCCTACAGTGTGCGTATTCTGCTTTTACAGAGAGCAAAACTCTATGTAGAATAGATTATCACAATTCTCACCTTCATCTTGAACTTTGGCTGTCAAAGCTTGGTTTTTCTTATTATGACTACTAATAGATTAATTCTAATTGTGTATAGTGAAGAACAAGAAAATGAACTATACATTCAAGAATTACACCTACTACTATACATACTATTCCAGAATTTAGTCAAAAATATCAACGAATTCCCCCCGTGTTATGTCGTGAGGTATTGTATCATTGTAGATATGTAAAGCATTACTCGTTAGATACTTAAGTACTTATTCTAGTTATAATAATGATTCAAGTAACTGTAATTTAGGTTTTATTATGGTGAAAAATGTCATCATGAGTACAATCCCATCTTTATTCTCATTTTCGTAGAATAAATCCAATAAGCTACTATCTTATGTACCTTAACTTGCAAATACATGTCTACCTGGTACTTTCCTACAAAAGTACTTATGATTTTTTCCTTTCATACTGTCAAGTCCATATCAAGTCCACCTTTACACTGACATACTACTACCAACGCATTATCCACTATACACTTTACACAGAACTGAGTCTTTATTAAAATAGTAGTACACACCTAGAAATATCTGTCATCTGTAGTAGCATATCACCTTAATGATAAAACTACGCTATATATACAAATGTATGCAGAAGACGCGTCAACTTACTTAAAAGTAACAGCTTATCACTCCAGTTAGTTACACCTAAACTACACACAAGTCAAGTCAATTCTCAAACACATTAGTAAGCATCGCAGAAAATAAATAATTCATTTATTCGAAAGAAAATGTTTACGTAAAGAGTTTTTCTCACAATTTTCTTAAAATATAATATTCTAGTAAATGTTTTGGGAGTCTAAAGGATATCTATACTACACGTTACACAATCAGTCTCTACATTTAGTCTGTTAGAACTAACAGGAAACGTTTGTTACAGTCAGTTACATTCACATTGCCCTACACACTTTGAAACAAGTACACTAGGTATATAACACTGTCCACTGCCTGTATAGTGTAAAAGGTTTGATACACATACAACATGAACATACTATGTACCACACCATTAAACTAATTCTAAGCATACAAAATTACAAATCGCATATACATACATACATACAGTCATTTATCTTTTACTTCAATGAAATCGAATGCAAGGAACATATCTGTGTGTTAGTTTGATGATTGATTATATCAGCAAAGACAGGTTTACGTTACGAGATGCAAATAACACGTTAATAATATAAAGAAAATAAGTCAATGTAATTGTAACGTTCCGATGTGTTATAAATCTCTGTTAAGTATTCGGGTGTCTGGTAATTGTGTTGTTGTGTGAGCAAACATCATTTCTCCTTTACTTTTTTAAACAGTCTTGTCCTTTAGTATCTCTCATCCTTCTTCCTATAGTATCTTTACTTGTAGGGTTTTGTTTCGTATACAATTCGTAGTATAAAATTTACATTTTTCTCCTTTCTTCCAGAGCTGTAAACATAGAGTATTTATGAATACTATTATTGGCTATGTTGTTAATCCCTACTTGATTTATAGAATCTATGGAAGGTTTAAAACAGTAAATGAATGTGCAAGTGCAGCCAACCACTTTATAACTTGTATCTTGTATCTATCTATAAACATAATATTAGAACTAAAGTAGTAATGGAATGGAGGAAAGTACTTGAGTGATTTTTAGCGTATAGAGTAACACATAGCTGTAGATTCCCCTTTTAATTTTCGATGTTCAACTGTGATATATCACTTTATGTAGAAAAATATACAACGATTGCGACGATGATACAGAGAGGAATGATTGGAGTGTAGTGTATATGTAAAAAGAGTTTGGCAGTCGGCATTACATAAACAAACTATAAACGAAACGACAAACGAAACGTATAAAATAATATAATAATTCTGTTTTCTTATTCATTCCACACACAGTAAATACATGTACGGTTTATTTGTAGTATTCAGATTGATTCAGAATTGAAAGGCTCACAATATGCACTCCAGTTGAAATCTAGAGATAGTAAGTATTAAGTATATTATTGTGTATATAAAGTATAAATAGTACTTAACATTCACTGTAACTTTTTCATTTCACAGTCATGTCAGAGATAGATGTATTTACTAATAGCCCTAAGTGTAGAATCACATATTATTACATACTAAGAATCGAAAATATTTATATCTTGAAGGAGAAACTTCTTGAGTTTTTTTAAAGACACGTACTTGCATAGTAAATGCATGCAGGTGCAATTTTATTATTATTGCTATTATTATTTAGTTGTACATGTGATCATGATGTTATGAGTGGTTTTCGGTTTGGTTTGTATTGTATTACTTTTGCTTTGACTTTTATTAGAAAAATAAATTCCTACACCTATAATATATGAATATGAAGGTCTCTACCTACTTTACTTGCTTCTTGAATTACACCTCTCTGTGTACATTTGACTAGAATAGAATTTTGCATTGTGTTTTTTGTTTTCTGTGGAGCAATTGAGTGATTTGAAAACGAGAGAGGAAATTGGAAGAATGAGAAATGTTGTGAATTTATAAGCCAGTACTTGAATCGAACTTATGTAAGTTATAGTCGCTTAATGTTGTAAAGTAGGTCAACAAGTGTTGCAGTAAATCGTGTGGCAGGGAAAATAATATTTGGAGTACTAGGTAGTGTGTAGTGTAGCATGCTTTGTATAATTGGTAGTTATTTAATATTGATTAATTACAAATGAATTTGTATGAGTATGTAAATGTAACTGTAAGTAGAACTACTAGTAAACTACTATTACATATACACCTACTATGTAAATGTTTCGTATTGTATTGTATTATTATTATGAAGATGAATCGATTGAATTATTATACAGAATGAGATGATGATGATGATAATGATGTTAGTTTAAAGACAACAAAGATGTGTTATTTTATATAAAATAGTAATAGAGCTCTCCTCTTGTATAAATATATTAATTTTTGTGTATATTCATTCACTTGTGTATTGTAGTGTATGTAATTTTATTTTTCGTTGCGAATTCCATATAATATATCAAACTAAGTACTACTGCGTGTACTTCTCTGTATAATACATACGCTATATTATGGGACGCATTTCATTTCCCTACATTATGTCGTCGGTTATAATTACAACAACTCGACCATTACAGTTCCATTCCTTATTATTGTAACAATGCTGTTTAGAGTGGAATGCTTATGAATTCTTATATTATTTCCGGAATAAATGGGAATACATTATTCAAGTCTAGACATACAATTGCCTTTTTATTTCTTCTGGCACTTTTACCGTTTCGGTTTCACCCAGTTTCATGTGTTTATAGCATCTTGGAATACCATGAACAGCATAAAAGAACATATTATTTGAATCAAATTAAAACAATGGAACCACAACTAAAGTTTACTTTCAATTACAAAGGCATCATGCAAAATATCTTCCATGCCCCACTTAACTTAAATCGACCTCCATCAAAACTAAACAACTGCATACAATACCTACTCTATCTCTACCCACACACGTTTCCAGATGGACCAAAACCACAAATAAATTACTAAAATAAATTAGTATGTGCGAAATTCTCATTAAAACTACCATTGTTGATTTGTCAGCAGTTATTTCCCATTCATATTAGTATGCGATTAAACTTGCAGTTTTGTAGAACGAGTGATTGTTTATGAATTTTCATACAATCATGCAATGTGTTAACTGACAGCATTCTTTGAACACTTAAACTTAACATACCTATTTACAAAAGCTAAACTTATTGTATTGTATTGAACCGATTTTCGTTCATTGTGTTTGCAATAAAACAAATGCTGAAACAAATAATTTACTAATATTCTCATTTGAAACTACTTCAATAGCCTAGCATCAATTTATAATCACTTTTCTCAAAAAAGCATTATTTTGTTGATTTTGGAAGGGCAGATGAAAACAAAGTTAATCCAATTCAGTTCAAATTGCATTTACCTAGTTTAGTATACAGGTTTCCTTTTTTGCTACATATTGGTTTAGCGAGGAGAAGGAACACCAGAAGATATCAATAATTGTATCAATTACTTTTGCTTTCTTCTACCTAAGGACGAGTTACTGCGTAAATATGTCACAATTGACAATGAATTCGACTGTTGGCAAGAAATTGGACCTCCTACGGCACATTCCATTTATTATTCAATGCACCCAAGCTGATGATAAGGTGACAATATTGATTTTCGCAACATCATGTTCATAATCTGAAGCAAAATCTTGAAAATGAGAACACACCGAAAGTAAAAGCAAATTTTTTGTTTCAATATCTGGTATGCCTAGTCCTGCATGGAGGAGAACTAGAGTTAAAAATTTCTGGAACATCATAACTTTATCATCATCTAATGTCCTTGTTGTTAAAGCAAATTACATAGCAATAACATTTACTTCGTGTCCTTATGTCCTTATAAACTTGACATGAATCTTTCCAAACAGAAACAGTTGTCTTGTGATACCCCATCGTTGCTTCAGATAGCGATTACTCTGCATAACAACACACACAGACACACAGAAGGAGAACACTTTTAACTTTCAGCCACGGTTGAAAATGACAGTGGCTGACAGCCATGGTTGAACTCTCCAGCCATTTGCTGCCTCATACTTATATATTTACGATAAGCCCCCATTTTACATAAAGTACCTACAAGAAACACAACACGTTTAGTATGTCATGTTTAGAATATGTGCTGGAGACCTTCAGTAAAATTCACGAATTAAATCCAAAGAAAGCTATACCATTTAAATACTTACATTTTGTTTCATGGAGTTCCTAAAGGTCGTATTATGGCAAACATATTACCTTCTTTAAAACTAGGAAAGAATTCCATGAAAATATTTTGCTTGTTTTAAATATTAATTTTCTTGTGCCCCGTCTTTCTAAGCACCTAAGCTCCATGTATCTCAAAGCGAAAACACACAAGAAACTAGAATATTCTAGAAACTACAACTAAAAACAATTTACTTAATTAACATTTGGACAATGCAGCTTATACAAACTCACTATGCTTATATGGCAAACAGAGTGAAACTGATTTGCGATTACTGATAGGATTGTTGAAGACATAATATTTGCTTTTATTTAGTTGGTTTTTTTACAAGCAATTATTTTTTGAATGACTGACAAGTTTTGAACAGCAGATTTGAAAAAGTCTTACTATTCAAGTTCTTTAGAAGGTTTCACATTGTATTCTCATATACACACTTTTGTACATTACGCAGTAAATTGAATTGTTAGCCGTCAATAGCACGTCATAATAAGAAAATAAGAGAGCACTTGGCTTGACTTAACTAATATGAGGATGACAGAACATAAAATATGCGACACATTCTACTTTGTAACATTAAGAAATATTAATGATTCATCTTTTATACAATAAATACATGCAAGTTCATGCAAAATCCCTCCATACAATAATACAAACATCACCTTACTAACCTATCTTTTAAAAGCTAAAACAAAACTTACATTTCATCCTTGTACATTTCATGCTAGTATAGTAGCAGTCATGTGTGTTTCCTTGTATGCATTACTTACTTATACTGATTGATAGTACAATCCAATGTTTTTGCTTGTACTTACTTAAATAATTTGCATTCATCTATCCGTTCAAAGCAAATTTACTTAAAAGGAGGCTCAACAATAAGTCCAATCTGCTTTCTGTGTCTGGAAAACATTTCCACCAACTTCCCTAATCAGATTACACTTAAAAGTTAGCTGAGAATGGATTTATGATAAATAGAAAGAGTGTAGCTTGACTTTTGGTGGTGATGGTAGTACAGTGAGAGTGACATACAGAATTACAAGCAAATCAAAGCAAACGCTATGCCGCTTGTCCACACAGTCATTATTTATTAATCTAATCTCACCTGGTGTTCATTTCACTTAAAGCTTCGCCTCAAGTAAAGCCAATGAAGTCGAATTACTTGTTTAACTCACTTTACTTTATACTGTGTGCCAGAACCATACACACCAACCATACTGTAGTACATAGAATCATAAAAAGCTACTACACGATTAAAAAGCGGCGATGTTTCCAGAGTTGGTTTAATTTAAGTACAGTATATACATTGTACAGTATGCTATGAATGAAACATAATAGAATTAATACACACTTCTGGTATCATCAAACATACTGTATATGTACAATGTACAATGTACACAAATTGATAAATTTGTGTGTGTGTAAAATATATTGGAGATAAAATAAGACCGTGGCAATAAATAGTATGTATACATAAATACGTGTTGTACAGATAGAAGCTCATAAACGCACACATGCACATGTAGTTATGCTATTCCTATTATTAGTTAAATTAGGATAGTGGTAGGGGTATTATGACAAAATAATGCATAAATACTACAGAAACTGTTGCATATTGTATTCCAATGTACCATTATTATGAATAGTTCAAAGTATGTATATGCTATCACTTTGATATTTACATTACATACACATAACACTCGGCTTGGCTTATTGTAAAAATAAAAATAGAGTTTTATTGCCAAGAGGAGCAAATTGTACAAATTGTATGTTCCCATCCATCGAATGACAAGCCCAAAACTACCTTTGGTGTATTTAATGTGTATGTGTGTGTATAAATAACCTTGGCTAAGGTACAGGGTCATCTGCCACGAATCTATATACAATATAGTGCTTGTACAAATAAAACTTTCTGCTTGTAACCAGTACACTATAAAATGTAGACTGTATGTAATAAGTAGTTGGATAAACTACACATTAAATATTACGACGAGTTATATTCGCATTATTTGGAGTAATACAAAGAGCAATTTGAGTTCGTACAAATGTTATGCAATATAAACACAATAACAATAAAAGAGAAATTTTTGAACTTCAAAGTGAATTATTTTTATTAACTACACTTGAAAATGAATCAATTTCCACTAGAATAAGTGTAGCATGGAGAAAAACATGTTTTTAAGATCACTGCTCGTATTGACGAAAATGAAATGACATTCTTTGCCACCTTGTCCGACCTTTCTTCTTGACCACAATCACTTACAAAGATAAAAGCTACAGATAATATACACAAAGTCCACGAATTCTCATTGGGCCAAATATGAGGTGGTTTTCTATAAACGACCAATCCAGTATGGCACAGATTGAGATAATATTTAATGTATTATCATCAGCAAAACATTTGAACAAACATCTTATGCTGATTCTATTTTCTTCATTGAAAATTAATGCTCTGACAAGTCACATTATTATCTAAAGAAGATATTTACTTGTTATCTAGGATATTGTTAGTTTATGAGTATCTCTAGTACAAAATAAGTAAATTAATGTGGGAGCCCATCCTTTCAAATGACTTGAGACATTATTATTGCTCAATCGTCCAAAGAAAGTTGAAAGTAAGGAAAGGATTAGTGGAGCCAAGGAAGACTTTTTATTTTTTATCACATCGTATTTACTCGAATTATACTCCATATCATAATCAAGGCAGCGATAATTAAAAATCGGGTGGTCTCTCTCCATTTTTCATGCTGACTCGTTATTCTGAAGCTTTGTATCTTATCTGTAAGTATTTGCCACTGGTGATGATGAGGATGATGAGATTTCTTTGATTAACTTGGATCTAATACATTTATACTAAACTCATTCATTAGTTACAATTCTGTACAAGCTTAAAATTTATGAACACCTATACATATTTATACATGAGCCAGATTTATTATATTTATGACAAGTATCTAGTGCCTTAGCAAGCATAACAGTCTTTGATACGAGACTCAACCAACGCCACACGTTATTCAACTTGAGATTAATCTGTTTGGAATAAACATGTAATCAATACTTGTTCTATCATGTGGGGGCATCAAGGTACACACGCATCATAATACACAAGTACAAGACATACTAGTATTACTAGCAGTACGTATGGCTACTTCATATGGAAAACTACCAGAGAAAAGTAAGATTTCTTAAAAGTCTTAAACCACATAATAGATTGTTAGTATAAAAATCCTATGTACTTCATGCAGTACTAGAAAATATTCATTAATGTAATCCGAGACCTACAACCGCGTCCATTAAACTGACAATTAGTGAACTTGTGTGGTGAGGTTAGCTGTCTCTCGTCTATCAGGGCCAGGCATTGATCAAAAGGATTCATAAAATTACGCTGACTCGTATTATGTTCCTTGTACACTTTTCATCATACATATCACATACAATCTCATATAGGTATCATAGTAAGTAACTAGCAAACAAAACTAGCCTACTTGAAATATTATGAAGTTTTAATCATTTACACATCACTGACATCACTGACACTACTAATCAAAAATGTTTTGCATTACCACCTTCATCATATGTCTACATAGGAGTAGTACATAGGAGTAACTCATACCTGTATGAAATCCCATAATTCATTAAAATATTGCTAATCCATAGTGAGAAGCTGATGACTTTAGATTACTCTCATTACAGCATGTATGAAAAAAGTAGGTACCCTGCATGTTGAATACAGAACAATATTAATTTGTTAATTTCCTACAAGAGTTACATTAAGGTGTACAATACAAAACCGATTGTTTACTCAGGTTTGGAGAGTTTCCAATTACCAAGATAATATACAGTTTATCATTTACTGGACACAAATACACGAAAAGAATCTACGCACCGTAGTTAAAAATATAGCAGGCACACATATTATTATAATACTCATAATAACGGTATTATATGCTACTAATGGTTGACACTGAGGGTGATAAGAAATAATGTCAACAGAGCAGTTTGACGCAAAATGTTCGGTTTGTCTTTTGAGAAAACGAAGAGCCCATTCTGTACACAGGATTATAAATGTAAAGAAAAGTAACATTAAAATATTATGATGGGAAGGAGTAAAGTAGGAAGAAATTGAAGATAAATATCCATGGCCTTTGGCCTTTCCTCTTTTATTCCATGTACATAGGTATCTCTCTTCTCTGCGTACGCACAGTCCAAAATGAGAAATCATTCTCGCTTCGAGCTGTTAACGTTCTATCAGTCCTACAGGCTTAAAACAGCTATAAATGAAGCACACTACTGCCTGCTGCCTGAGTACTAAATGGAGGAAGCACAAGTCGCACTTGAAGTGAAGAGTGCAAGCTACAATACATATGAGCATACTTAAGAATAAGTAAGAATGATCATTGTACAAACGACTCGTGTATGTATGTGTATAAAAGAGAGTCGAGGAAAAGATTGAAAAACACTCGTTATAGAGAAGTTACTAGAGTTAAGGCACATTAACCAAGTGCCATGTAGCCAGAGAGGTATAAATAATACGTATGCATATCTGTAATCTGTATGTAATGTAGTGTAGTTGTATGAGAGTGGTGTATATTATAAGTGTTTTTAAGCTACACAAGCTGTGTGGTGATTACCATACCGCATATCAGACAGATTATCATCAGCAGAAGAATGGGAATCTATTGACTCTTTGATTCCTTCTTTCATTTGCTTAAACAGAGGTCCTCAGAGGTCACCCGTGCAATTTACTATTCATCATATCCATCTTATAATAATAACTTTGTTCATATCTCTGCCTACTCTATGCATACAGAACGCTTCAGTCTCTGTGTTATTATGTCACATTTATTATTGGTGGCTTTACTAAATACTATTACTACTTATAATGATACCATAGTTTTAGTTTTATTTGCTAGTTGTGTTGTGTTTGTGTGGCAAACCGTCTTTTAGGAAAAAATGGCTTGAGTTGATATTAGAATAAAATTTGTAGACTCTAGATGTATATTATTCAAACTGATAGTTTAGATTTTTAAACTTTAAAATAGAACGTAGTTTATTGTGGTGTATCTGTATGCCAAGATTCCTACATTATAGGGAATCTTGGTGTATGCTACGTTTTACAATACTATAGAACAAGTTTTTGCTTACAATGAATTATTCGTGTAAAGCTACTCCACAGATAAATACGTCTCAATTCCCTATCCATTCTTTAATAATCTCTTTTTGATCTGTATTTTTGTTTTTACAGTTCATACACATGTTAGTAATAATATGACGCTTGTTTGTCCTCTGTTTGTCACAGAGAATAACAAATACATATTTTATATTACAAAGTCGAGTCAAGTCACACCCTCAGAAAAATCCAATACCGTCAGAAGATTCTTGTTGTTGTGATTTGCAAACTGTGTTATTCCAAAATCTTATTCTACTTATGTTCTTACACACTGCTGCTGTGATCTTGTGATCTGAGAAAGTGTTGTACACAGTCATATGTATACAAAGTATGGGATAGAAACCCACAGAAAGGAGTAAGGAGTACGAGTGTACTATTAATACATAGCATGTAATTGTACATACTATGAGAGAATAATATTTGAGTCAATAACATTCTTATCATCTTTCTGTATACGGATTTGACTTGTGTGAGTGTAAGTAGTTTGAATTGGTTGGTCTTATAAAAATCTGTTTGTTCTGAGATTCTAGAACATTGGGGGATTTGATTTGATAGTGAACGCTTCTGCTGTTTCATTTTTGTTTCGATCATTGTACAATTAATCTAATCTTTGTGAGGAGTGGACACAGCCAATGAAACAAGTCGGGCGACAAGATTAAAATCGTCTTAAGAGTGGTGTGACCTCGACTCTGTGAACTGCTGCGAAGCCTTTGCCCCCAAAATGGACCTATCAAATCCTTCACGGCACAACTAGTCATCTGCCACACACTTGAACCATTACAGTATACATAATGAACATCATGTAGGTATATATTTAGATACTTATTTTATTCTTCAGTTACTTTCATTGCCGTTCTTATAGCTCGATCAAGCTTTGGGTTTGTCCTACTCTTCGATTCCAACCAAGACTTGCAACGCAGTAATGAAAATGCCTTACTTATACACAAACTATGTTCTCAAAGTTAAACTCGGATGGAAAAATACTGAGGGTGAATGCTTTTCCGAAATCTTAAAACAAACTTTTACGTGAATGCCTAAATGCAGATTCAAATCTTGGGAAATAAATCCATATTTGTATAAATAAATCTTGTTGAATGTATAATGTATGCCTAAACGTGTACCAGGTGTGTTGGATTTATTTGTAACTTTGAAATTGCACTCGTGCAAAGATTTACTAAGATTTGCTACCAAACCCAAATGCATCAACGGTTCCAATTGGCTAGAGACTAATTCACATAATTTTTCCAAGAAAGGCTTAAGATAAGTGTACTCAGTTTTAAAATAAGATAAAGCTGCGAATAACGATTATGTGTGTCTTTAATCAATGTAGCCAATTGTTTTTACGTTTTGTTTTCCTTATGCCACATTCGTCGCAGATTAAAATATTTTTATCATATCCCAGCATCTTATTACAAGTCAATGATTCAACATAAAAATTACATCGTAGTTAAGATCATATGACACAACTCGAAAAAATGTACCCAAAAATCAATGGGTACTTTTATCTGTATAATCATTTCTGTTTACTCGGTTGTCCAAGAGGTTGTTTACTTTTCAAATGCACTAAAAATATTGTCAATACATGCATTGATGAATAAAATTCTTACACGCAACACACTACGTTGTAGGTTGTAAGTACTTTATTATTATATTATGTGCATAGGTATACAGTATACATACTACAGATAAATAACGTACTTAGCAGCTTTACTTAGCCATTACTTGGTAGATATAATGTTACGTGGGGTAATTGAATGAGATGGGTACGTAACCTACGATTAATGTTATTTACTATTTCCTACTGGTGTATTATATCACATTTTTTCCTTGGAAGCGATTGTTTTCCCATAATGAGAACGAGGTAATAATAATAGGTGCTGATTTAACACTGCCAGCTGCTCAGATACGTTTTAAGTCAGTGCACTTGGATATCGTATCTGAATTTGGAAGCCGGAAGTTTTCATAAGGAAAAATCGCAGTCCAATAACCTTTTATTGACCAGTGAGCCATTTGAGATGAGTCTATTATAATATTTATTAGGTTCCGTTTTAATTTATTTTTAATAATAAATTCCGCTTTACTGCACTCGTTTTGTACCTATACAACTAATACAGTCAAAATATTGTACATAATATGCAAATATGCAGGCATGCAATACATACATAGGAATGAATATACGTACTGAGTTTAACACACTACAATTATTGACTGAACGTCATTTATACAACTGAATGCATTTTTATCGCACCCGTTCGTACTACGCGTCCTGCTGATTCCAGCATGATTCAATTTGACTATACACAAACAATTCATGCTGAGTTTACTTGAGCACACATAAAGAGTGTATATAGAATAGACAATACAAAAAAGAGCTGCACGTAGCGTATACAAACTAGTCGGGATATTATAGGAATACTCATGAATGGAGTAGGAATATTATTTATAAAGACATTTCCTCTTAACTTCGACTAAAGTGTCTGGAATTAATAATGGCTTGAAATAGTCAGGATTTTAATTCCATGCTTTCCTCCACCATAAATGCTACCTACATGTAAATATACAGTTATACTTTCCGTGTTTGACTTTAAAAGTTTATATAGGTGTAGGTAGGTACCTATAGTTAGGATTAAATTCTTTACTGACATTACACGTGACAATAACATCGCTCGCCTGTCCCTGGGATGCTTTTAATATACAATAACTATCATAACATCATCATAACAATATAATACTAAACTCATTCCGATCTAAAATATGAAATGAGATTGAGACTACTACATGTAGTATATACATTCCTTATTCATGCTACATTCATACTACTGTTATAGAAAGTCCAGGTCA
Source organism: Pogonognathellus longicornis (assembly GCA_034694085.1). Classification (NCBI taxonomy): domain Eukaryota; kingdom Metazoa; phylum Arthropoda; class Collembola; order Entomobryomorpha; family Tomoceridae; genus Pogonognathellus; species Pogonognathellus longicornis. Next base: position 27,351 of record JAQFYB010001897.1, read on the forward strand.
GTTTCATCATCGTCATACTGATGGGCTGATGGTTGTATTCAAGGAGAACAAAAATATTCGGGGAATGATGAAGTTAAAGTTTAAAGGACACGACGTAAATAAACATTCATACAACAGATATTCTACAAGCATAGCCTTTTGTCGTGTATTTGCACACGCATCAATAGTATTAATGCCAATTCAATAATGGTTAATGGTTTAATATCTTAAAGTAAAGCAGCCTAGAATATATTCGTCCTTATACAATCCTATCGTTCGATATCACATTGAGATAGGTATTAGTAAATTGTAGCATGTATGTATGCACAAGCAATAAAATTTGCGTTGCTATTAATTTGTCAATAAAAGAAATTTAAATCGAATCCTCCTATAAGTTAATTGCGCAAAAAATCCATTCTCACATACTAACCAATCCTCACTAAATAAAGTTATAAAGCATTTTAAATAGTTTTGAGAACATTAGACAAATTTTAGTAGCCACTTCTTAGGAATAGGAAGAATAAACGTCTAATGAAATGCTATAAGGAATACAATGCGAGAAAATGATTATGAAATACGTCCGTATACTCATTTTTCACTTTACAGCTTGCTATTACATTGCAGGCGCATATGTATAATATAGGTTAGCGTACTAAGAAATGATCTCATGTACGTAGTATTCGACAATCTCAAATGTCCATCCATAGCATAACATTCAACATCCTCGAACAATACGAAGCTGAAGCTGTTTCGTCAAAAGCTTTGAACTAGTCGTCCGACAGCTGCACCTTTATTGACTGCAAGGCAATCACAACGTAGTAATTTACAGCATCGTGTTCTTACGAAGGAAGGAAGCATAATACCTACATGCAGTAAAAGCGTTAAAGAAAGTAAGACCAGCTTTTGTATCAGTCTTCACATCATCAACTCCTGCTCGATGGTAACATAACCGAAAATCCGATTTCGCAATTTCTTTCATCGTCAAATGCGTTTAGACAGAATACTTTGAGAAGAATATGTAAAAGTTGTTTTTATTTGAACAAGAAGACAGTGACAAGATAAGTAGTGTATATCTAGTGCTGTAAATCGATGCATCGGAAAGCGTTTATCGATACGATACGTTGTCGATACGATACGTTGTCGATACGAT